>LKNJ01000636.1:0-18065 GCA_002120245.1 Maccullochella peelii | reverse complement strand
TGTGTGTGTGTGTGTGTGTGTGTGTGTGCTTGAGAGAAATTAAAATTCATGACTCTCTTCACAACCATTTGAGTAACAAGATTAAGATGGCGGGTTAGAAAATAGCGCTGGCATTATCAGGCTGCTTGCAGTCCCTCCAGCTGCTTGCCTCTCTATTCCACAACAGTGGGGATAAGAGGATAACGTGCTAGCCCTGTCTGCCCGTCCCAGCACACGCCTTACACTCACACACATACACACACACGCACAGTTCTTAGACACACTACTGCTGCACATCGGGCCTGCCTGCTGTCTGCAGTCCCTTGAGTGTGTTTGTGTCAGAGGGCGAAAGTGTGTGTATGTTTGGAAAACCGCAGAGTAGCGAGCTGGGGGTCTGGAGATGGTTTGTAAAGAATTGCTAAAAACACTCCCCGCTCTCTCTTTTTCACCCAAACACACACAAAGCAAACATTAAGACAGGCAGTATATTCCAAACAAAATCAAATCTGACGCGTGTCGAATCTGGCACAGCGAGGGATGCCAGTATAGTGGCAGCGTACTGAGGGTACGTTTGTTTAACAGCATCTGTGCCAGATGGAGGAGCTTGTGAGTCGCTATGGGAGCATGAAAAAATGTAAACTCGGACTAAATGACACATGTGGGAACTCAACCAACTACATGATATTGCTGCGTGTCTGCGGGAAAATTTCAACAAGTTTGGATTTTGATTAGAGTGTGCTGCTAGCTAAATATTCAGTATATCATTGATGATATACAGAATAACTAACATATCATTTTGCAGCTTTCAGTGGTATAATATCATGATGATATGATCATGCTAATGATTTCAACCAAAATGTATTGGAAAACTAACAAAATGAGTAAGTGAGGGTTTTGTTTAACACATTTGAAGAGTTTTGTCCAATGTAACACTTAAAAGTTGAACACAGTTCATTTCATTGAACATTAATTTGATTATTTTACATGTGATTTTGCATACATTTGCCATATAATGATAGATTAGTATTGGTATTAGTTAAATTTCTGTATTAATATATAACTGATTGCTCTGTTGACACACGTCACAAATATTTGAGCTACACTATGCAGTGGCCTACTGCTCTATTAGTGTCATGGAAATCTTTCTTCATTTAGTAACTTGTTTCTTAACATTTCAGCGGATTACAGAATCTGTTCACTCATTACTACATTATGAGTAAAAAATATGGTTATATTAAGTAATAAATAAAACGTGTGCAGGCTCAATTTATTTTTATAATTTTATATTTAAACCTATCACAAACTTCTGATCAAATTAACAGCTTTATGACAAACTTTAACATTTTACTGCAAAATGTTTATTCAATAAGTGATGGCAGCTTTTTAAAATAAACGCAAACTAATTAAAGACTGAGGCAGCGACAGTAAAAGTTAATTTAGTTTGTAAGCAAACGCTTACTGTTACACTAGAGACATTTTGAAAAAAATAACAAATAGGCTTTTCAGTTCCAGTTTTTTCCTCAAAATGGATACACCTGCTTTTGGTGGAGACGTCTTTGATTGTCTTAAGCCACAGTGAAAGAAAATCCATAGTGTGTGTTCCACTGTCGGTTCTGATATGCATTTTACTTGTGTTCTGGTCCACCCATTGAAAGGAAATATAACTGAAGAAAGCTAATCTGTAGTACAAATGAGTAGCAGCTGCTCATTTGGATGTGCGTGTGTGTGTGTGTGTGTGTGTGTGTGTGTGTGCACAGTGGTAGTGTATGTTTCGCTGTGATATCATCATGTGGTGTGTGTGTTTGTGTGTAATGTCTAGCCAATATGCTGCCTGAGTGATGTCTGGTCTGTGTGGGATTGTGATATAGCTTGTTTCTTAGCTGTGTGCACAGTGTGTGTGTGTGTGTGTGTGTGTGTGTGTGTGTGTGTGTGTGTGTGTGTGTGTGTGTGTGTGTGTGTGTGTGTCTAATGGTCAGTCAGGCACATACAAGCACACACACACACACAAAAAACCACACAGGGGTTGCTCAGAGTGTTCATCAGAAGATAAGCAGAGGAGACTTAATCACCTTCACATGTGAGGGGGACACTTCAACTTGTCCTCATATCCACACACAGCACCTGACCCCACTGTGTGTGTGTGTGTGTGTGTGTGTGTGTGTATGTGCGACAGTGTGTGTGTCACACAGATGGAAGTGTGCATTTCAAGAGTGAGCCGAATGGTGTGACAGTACCTTTGCATGCCATAGAAAAGAAAAAAAACAAAAACTGGATAATCTCAGGGTGATTTTTTTTTTTTATTATCCCACATCAATTTTAGTTTGAATTTCACAGTTCACATTGTACACATTCTGTTGTCAAGCAACCCTCATCACAGGTCTGAGTGGCAATTTTCCCAAGTGGCTGAGGTGCTGAACCATTAGGATTATTCAGTGACTGTATTCTGTGGCCCTGAGGCCCAATCGATTCTCCCCGCAGCTTTTTCAATACAGTATTTCTTTTAAATTTAAGGCAATGGTGGCATCCACTTTAATCCCACTGAAGCTACTTCTTTCTTTCTATCCCTCTTAACTTCTTTCTTTTTCTCTTTCCCTCCTCCTCTTCCTTCCTTTCTGAGTTTTGTAGACTTTTGTGTCCTTTTTCTAAAATGATTTCTGCTCTTCTTGTGCTGCTCCCACTCCACCTGAGGCAAAAACCACCTACTATACTATTGTATTACATTCACTGGCAACGTTTTTTCCAGCCCAGGAAATGTGATGTTGCTGTACTGCACACAAGTTACAGTACACAGAGGAGGTCAGGGTGGATAAGTGAGTGTACAAAGCACAAAACTTTGTTCAGGATTTGAGTCCTGTGTCTCACGTGGTCTTAGGTTTAGGCTTCTAAAAGACTGGTTTTGTTTAGGGAAAGATGGTGGTTTTGGTTAAATACCGAACAAGTACATTTGTCCTGTCTTGTTCTTCAAGTCAGCATGGACTTTAATATTTAACCAAGACCATATAAAATGTGAGTGATTGTGCAGGCTAAATTTAGTGATGGAGAAATAATAAAGAGAGAGAAGGAGAGGAGGAGTGAGATTTTCCTTGCTGAGGTTTCAGGCCACTTTAACAGGCACTTTAATGGCCAGTCTGTCCAATTGTCCCACCAGTGTAGGTGAACGTGTGTGCACCAATTTAGCCCGTTCCTTGCTGTCCTGTTCTTCTGTAGCTGTGTGTGTAATGGAGTTAACAGCTGGACACCACTTCTTTTAACACTGCCTACTCAGGTGCTTTCTGTCGCTCCTTTTCTATTTTTCACTGCCCCTTTCGCTGTTTCCCTCTCTCTGTCTCACTCACGGCGCCAAGTTAAGGTAGCTTGTTTTAGCTCTGGTGTGTCTCACAAAGTGTCTCTAAACATCAAACGAAGTGCAGAAAACAACTTAAACAGTTGACGATCATGTACACTGGTACTATTTTATTCATACTGTAGTGATAGTCACACTTTCAGCTCTTTGATGTGAAACTCTTATATCAACTACATGAAAAAGTGACACTCTAAATTCATTGTGAGAAAGTAAACAATGATTTATATTACTGATTGTGTGAGCACTTTGCCTGCATACTTTGATAGCATCGGTTTTGATTATGTAGTCCTCTCTCTCACCAAAACAACAGCATCAACACTCATGCTGACTGTCTTTCTATTCTTGAATGTACTTCTTACCTTTAAGTGAACATCCATGACCTGAGCATCATACTGCTGGTGTTGAGAGACGCAGAGTCCGGCCTGCTGGGCCAGTTGACAAAACAGTCTCAGAGTTTCACCTCGCATTGGGGCAAACACCAACGCCATGCCCTGGGTGGAAAACGAGAGGAGGGTAAGTAGTTTTGGAGTTAGATACTGAATATTCTGCACTTCACACATTTCCACACCTCATTTCTCAACTATTGTTGTTTGCTCACACAAAGACACAGACAAATTGACACATGGTTAGTTCAGTGTATGTCTCTCTTTTCTTTGATTTTTACCAGGTATATATTAGATGATAAACCAAAAAATGAAAGCTTTACAAATCCAATCAAATGTGAACACACACGTGTAGGTATGAATTGTCTACTCATGTATGTGACATGTACAAGTGCGTGTGTCTGTGTGAGAAACAAAGAGAGAAAGAAAACAGTGTTTGTATGTGCACATGCATCACAGACATCCTGCAAATACTAAGAGGATTACCAACAGGTTCAAAGTTTGTTTGAAATCCTTCAGCTTTCAGTTTTATTTCATGTTGATCATGTTATTATTGTTTTAATTAAACAGACAAAGAGGGATGCTCACACAAACACACGTACAACAAATACACACAACGAAATGCACACTGACAACACACGCTACTGTAAATGAACACAAAAGGCAGTGAAAACAGCAGGATCACTCCATTTGACAGATGATTTTTCATCTGTATATCCAGTCCCCCCCCACCCCCCTAAAAACACAGCAAAAACAAACAAACAGACAAAATTCCTCCCTGCACTAATCAGCTGATTAAGGGGATCCAGCCCACCGGATGGACCACCTTTGTCAGAAACAACAAATTAGTGCCATTAGATGGGAGAATTAATTGCTTTGTTAATTGCTTAATCAGCTTAGCAAATTATTAAATATTTGGCAAAGCTTGTTGTGTGCAGCAGCAGTCTGATGGCCAACACTCAAATCATATTAGCCCCTGAATTATCTCCGCTGGATTAAAGAGGGAGAGACATGAAGAGAAACTTAACACACAGATGTACAACAATGGCCAGATGTCACATCTGTCATTTGACCACAGCAGCTTCTGCATTCAACTGCAACTGAGACGCATATTCAGGTTGTAGGTGTTACTGCGCATGTCACTGTCTGAAATGTCAGCTGAGGAAACGTGTGTCACTGCTGGCAGCAACCTGAGTGTAATATTAATAATATAATCCTTTTGTCTTTCTAGTTACCTCTGCCTTTTGTAACAAAGGTAATAAAGCAACTGGATTTTAAAGTTAGTTCACTCAAATTACATAGAAACATGTTTTTTTTCACTTACCTATTGTGGTATCTACCCAAGCGGATAGTTTCGGTTTGATATGCCTGGGTTTTTAGATATCCGTTGCTGAGATTTCTGCCTCCACCCCAATACAATGGAAGTGAATGGAATTTCATTTGAGGTGCTGACAGCATTTAAAAATGACATTTAAAAAATACAACAGCAACATCTCTTTTGAGAAACAGTGTCCCAGCTACATGCAGTCAGCAGTTTTCATATGGACTATTTCTTCTCTAGAAAGTAGTTCTCGTGAAAACAGTTCACAGCGAGGTCTGCGGATTATTCAGAGAAACAGGGACTGTGTTTATGAAAGGACAGGTTGCTGTTGAATTTTGATTTTTTGTTTGTTTGTTTGTGTTTTGTAATTTGAGTGAACTGACCCTTTAATGACCACATCATAAGCTACTGTTTCCGGTTTGTTGGGATTCTAAATGAAGAGAAATGGATTTTCCACCATTCCTCTCAGCCAAATTTCCCTCCCTCATCTCCATCTCTCTTCACTGGGCATCTTCTCCATACGTTTGTCATTCCCATTCCTCTCCCACCTGCTTTTCCTTCCACCTTTCCCATCCATCTCTCTCCTCCCTCATCCCTTCCTGTGTCCTCTCCTCCTTCTTCTTCTCCTCCCTGTCTCCTTCCCTCCAGTGCTCTCTTCACCTCTTTTTCATAAACAGATATTCCCTATCCCAGTCTGGCCTGTGTACTTAAAACGCACCCCCCTTCCCCCCCATTTGCTTTGGCTGTCACAGCATGGGGTCTTATCGCGAGGCCAAAAGGGAGAAGTTGCCTCGGATTTATGATTAAGGGAAGGCAGGAAAGAGAGAGACGAAGATCAGAGCGATGCATTTAAGCTGCTCATAATAAGAATTAAAGCATTACATGATATTAATCCTGTCAGACTATTAATGTGTATAGGGTTTTGGGGCGAGGCCTAATTATGATTGAGAAGAGTGGGAGGTGATTTAGAGGAAGGGGATAAGCAGAGATATACAGATACAGTAGACACACAGAGGCAAACATGCGTGCACACACACTTACGTTGGGTTGCAATAATCTCCTTATAGCATCAACCAGGCTGGCTCTGTACTGGTCGAGAAACAAACTGAGAGGGAGAGGGAGAGGCAGGTTAGAATGCATTCTTACGATAGCAGCTCCAGATAAAGCAGCAGGCTATTTATTTTCTTTTGTTCACAAACAAATCCACCAACAGGAAGAAGGGAAAAACAATTTGCATGAGTAAGATGCTCTTCCTTTTTGTTTACGTTTGAGTTTCTATGTGTATTCACCTCAGCCTGTTGTCGAGGCACTGAGTGGAATGCAGAACATCAGAAAATCCAATGTGTACAGATACCATCACCTACAGTAAACACACACATGTATACGCACAGACATACACACTTCAAAGCGGTGCAGAAGCACCTTGAATTTGTGGAATAAATACCTGGAGTGTACGCTCTGAAGTTAATATGAAGATATAAGAACAAAAACAGCACACAAAGGAAAAAGAATAAAAAATAAATGTTGCTGGGTCCATTGTACATTAAACACCACTGTACTGTAACTTGCATGTGTTTGTGGGAAAGACAAAGTGTATACATGTGAATTAAATAATTTGTGCATGCATGTCTTTCCACTATGTACATACATGATGATAAATAAGTCATAAGCGAGTAATTAGTTTAACTGATTATTATCAGATTATCAGGGTGCGCTATGCTCTATGTGAGTGTGTCCATGTTGCAGTGCATTCATGCTTGTGTATGTCTAACATGTCAGTGTGCATTCGTACAGTACGTATGCATGTTTGAGTCACTGTGTGTGTAGTCATAAACAAAAGGTTATTTAAATACTGATAATGCAAAGAGTGGATGATGTGAAGAGAACAAGCTCTCATTGGAGTCACAATGAATCTACAGGCATTTTCTTCTGAGGGGGAAAATTGTATGAACCACATAAAGAAGGGAAACAGAGACTGAGACATAGATGAGGGCTCTTTTTGTTAAAGGTACAGTAATCACCATAACAAAAAAAAGCTTCTTAATTGGGACATATTTTAGAAACAAAATAACAACAATGCTAAAATGTTCCATTGGCAAAATGATTTTGCTAAATTAGTCTACATCACTGTTTTTATAAATTGCAGATACATTGCACTCTTTCTCTTCTTCAACACATGTGGAGGCTTTAGGGATGCTGGACACCTGAGCTTTTGGCTGCATGCACTTTCAAGGAATGTAATCTATATATTTGCGTGAAAACTTGAACAAGGGGGAGGAGGGTAGGACTTACTGTCTACAGACACAATACAAAAAAAAACATGCTGACAATGAGAAAACCTTTATTAGAGTCTAAAAGTGTCTTGTAGGTGAGGGCTACAAACACAATTTGCATGCTTGAACCCAGGTTTGTACTAATGTTCAGGTGTTTAACTTGCTGAAAGTGAGGAAAACATTCCTGCGTATTAGCTTTTACCCCCACCAAAGACGACTGGAACTGAAAGAGGACGAAACAAAAATGTAAAATATATATTTTTTAGTGGAAATAAAGAAATGTGAGTTTTAATACAGGTATAAATACAGACAAAATGTTTAGATGGTCATTTATGTGTTGTCATTACAATTGGCCTTTTCAAGCCCTGATATAAATATAAAAAGTGTAAATTTTTTTATCCATACACAATTCACTTTTTGAAAAAAAGTTGATTTTACATAATGAGTTTTTAGATGGGATGGAGATACATGCAACACACACACACACACACACACACACACACACACACACACACACACACACACACACACACACACGCACACACAGGCCCAAATCGACTCCAATCATTCTAAACAAAGTAACACCTGTCTCTATATCCACAAAGACAAATTTCAATCCATTATGCAAGTAAGTAGAGCGGGGTGTGTGTGTGTGTGTGTGTTTGTGTGTGCACGTTTGTGTGTACCTATTATCACAGATGAGAGTGGAGTAATTTGACTAAAATGCAACAATACAGTGCAGATTTGACATAATCCCGCACATCCGTCCAACTGGCCAATGGAGTGGCAATCTGGACGTAACTTTCCAATCACAGCCTCTGACCTTTCCCCATTCAAAATCCCCTGATCCCAGGGAGGAATGAGAGGTGCACATCACAGATTTTCCTCCCTGCATCTCTGCCCATACCTAAACAGATATGTTTTTCCAATGTATTAACCTGTTAAACATAATTAATACAGCTTGACAGTCTCATTTCTATACACAGGATATGGGGAAGACATTTTAAAAAATGGTCAAAAAACAGATCATTACAAGCTCTTACCGAAACCAGGATGGATGTACGTATGTGTGAAGTTTATTGTTCTTCTAAGGTTAGACAGAGGTGCGAAGTTTATTTGACTTGAAAGGTGAGAGGTTTGTGTTTGGTTTATTTTGCCACAGATATCAATTCACAGGAAAAAGTGAGTGGTAAGGAAAACAAGGAAGTGACCTAGTTGGGTGGAGGTAACAGCTGAAACACACACAGGCACAAACACACTGAGGGCAGAGGAAGGACATCATGTCATTAAGAGGGCAACAGTTAAGAGAAGAAAAAAGACCCACAATCATTGCTGATGAAAATGAAAAACATGACAAATAAAGCCACATGTTACATAAAGTAAGTATTTAGAAAAAACTACCCATTACTTATACAGCAGTCAGTGAACTCACATGTACTGTAAGTCAAATACAAAGATTAACTGCCAATTAAATAATGTGTCATACACGGATATCTATTAGGGGTGATGGAGCCATTAGTTTAAGATTATTATTGCAGGGACAGGAATTGTTCATTTGAACAGAAACAGGGAGAATATACAAAAAAAGTGGTATAAATAACGAAACAATGTGCAAAATTCACCCATCTAGTGGGGAAGACATTAAAGTGTGGAATCTAAACATTTCTTTAAAACTTAAAAGGAAAAACAAAATCACCATTGCTATACAGCTGGGCCACATAAAGTCACATGGCAATTGGAAATATCTGTCTACTAATCATATATACCTGTTGGTTTGTTTCATTTTGTGACCACTGTTTCGATTTATTGACTTATTAGTTTTGACATTTGGCAAACATTGTCATTGTTATCTAATTCCATCACCGTGACACAATAAAATGAATTCTGCATTTTCTGTCTCAGGTACAAGTGTTGATTACCTTTGATTTCTTTTACAGCTGACAAATGCTGCTAATCATCACTGAATTTAATATGAGCCACCTGTGCAGCAGCATTTGCAATTGTTGTTAAATTACGTCAGTTTGTATCTCCTTTTTCCGGAGATGCTAATAATATTTTGTCTACCACGTGTATATATGGATATGAAAAATAGTCATTTGCATTCAACTGCTATTATTTCACCAACAAACATAGTTCAGACATTGGCATTATGACAGCAAGTAATTTGTTGTTATAATTTGACTTTCTGGCCTCTCTTCACTTTGGACGTTTAATAAAATGTAGACAATGCAAAGTGATATTCTTGAGGGACTTTGCCACTCAGAGGAATGGTTCACACTTTATTACACTGTTTGGTAGGGAGTCACAGTTTAATAATGCCAGTGTAATATTTATGGGCTTGAAACTGAGCTTGAATCTTCTCCTTTAAGGTCACATCTGGTGCCCCCAGACTGTCAGAGACCTATTGTCTCACGCTGACCCCTCCCACCCAGGACAGCCCAGTGAACTCCAGTCAAAACTGACTGGAGGTCAAAGGGCACAAAACGGGCGTGTGTGTGAGAGCTTTGCTTCTATATTTGTCTGCTTACACACGTATGTGAACATACAGGATGTCGTCAAAGCTGCAAGGGTGAGACCATGGAAACACATGACATCATCTACTGAGCCTTAGTTTCCTAAGAGGGAAATCTAAGGGTTAATATGCAAGGGTGTTTATTTCTATGCATTACTAGGATATTAAAATGTTTCACCTGATATATCTCAGATTTTGTGACACATTTTCCACATTTCCTTCTTCATATATCATATATTTGTCCCTTTCAGGATTTGTAGTGTCTGTTTGTCTTAAACAAAATCATGTGAGGCAGTAGTATCCTCGGTTTTAAGGATCAGAATTTCTAAACCAAACTTTCTCCTCACTGTCAAGATTTGAACCAACAACCTTTCGGTTATTAGTCGATTAAGTAACCCATAGTCCTCTTCAGTATGATTCCTGTTTTCAGTGAATGTTCTTGACATGTATTTATGTCAAATAAATAATATCCAATCAGTTTGTTCCAGATTATTCAGTCTCAGACCATTCTGGAAATGCACTCTTGCTACATGTGCTGTCATGTAGGAAAACAAGACTAAGCCACTTAAGACCGGAAAAGCAACACAACCTCGTGACCATGTAAACAAAAAGAAACAAAACAACACACGCAAACAAAGCTAGTGAAGTGCAATGCAGTAAGCGTGTTAACCTAGACCCTCTTAAAAAGACAGTTAATACCAAAACTGTCAGAAAGCACAACGCTGGTTTCACTCTTTCATCCTATTAAGGAGTATACAAGGATGTGTGGTGTGTGGGTGTGTGTGTTTGTGTGTAGTATAATCACACTCTTAGAAAGTGACTTAAACATTTCTTGGCAAAGACAATAAGCGTGCCTCTAAGAATCACTCTGTTGAAGTGGTAAAAAGGCTGGACTCTTTTTTTCCTGGTATTTTGTACATATTTTCTGAAATTGAATCTAATATCAATTAACATACCATTGAGATCTGTTATCAGCGTTTTGTTGGCTAAAAATGCAGAATTACAATTCTAAATAGTTGAAGATATGACATGTTGATCAAATATTTCTCACTTACACAATTAAGCCCTGATGACACAAAGGCGTCTTCAAATATTGTCTTTTTCATTTATTTGAATGTTTTCAACTTTCAATATTCCTATTACTTTAGTGTGAGAACAAAAATGTTGTATTGACCTCACACGAAAATGTGGCACAACAATTTAGCAAAAACTAAAAGGCTTGATGCCGTTTCATTCCACTGTCAAGAGAATTAAAAATCAAAGTGCTGCTGTAGAAGATGCCTACAGTAGTAAAGTACTGCAATTCTGAAAAAAAAATGATATGATGGAGACGGAGAAAAGACATAAACAAAAGGGAAGAAAGAGACAAAGCTGAGTAAATGAGAAAGTGTCTTAAACATTTCTAGGCAGAAGACTGCCTCTAAGAATCAGTGTTGAATTGTGCATAACCCAGAGAAACATAAGAAATACAATAAATGATGCCATAACCAAATAAATTACTTGCTTTTTTTTACGGTAAAATATTGACTTAATCTGTATCAGTGACGTGGTCGACTCCTACAGAATTATTTCTGTTGTCTATTCTGATCTATAGTGCAGTAGAAAGTACTCTGGCAGAGAATGGCAAAGCCCCAGAGAAGGTGATGATTTTTTAATATACTAAATTAAACATAAATTATAAAAAACAATGTTGTTTCTTTATCCATCATGATCTGCAAGCACTGAGCAGCGCTCACTTGTTTATTGTCTCAACGTGCAAAGAGCAACAGACTGCCATTACATTTTTCTGACCTTCTGTCCAGGCTGGTGCTACTGTGCCAATTCATCACATAGAGCTTTGTAACAAAGATGTGTTTGTTGTTGTTGAGAAGTTCCTAATCTAATCCAATCCAGTATCAACAGTCAGCTCTTAAGTGAAACACAAAAGAGGTGTTTTGTGCATAAAAAGTGCATGTGTGAATGTGAAGAAGATGCAAATGACATAGATATAGTACAAAAATAGAAAAATGCGCGCGCACGCGCACACACACAAACAGGGCTTTATCTCAGTGCCCACACATGGACAGCTTCTAGAGAAAGCAGACATGCCAACATCCCAGCCAAGGATCCTCTGCCACCCACATGTCCACTGCAGCAATCCCTCTCTCTCTCTCTCTCTCTCTCTCTCTCTCTCTCTCACTCACACACACACACACACACACACGGATGTGAGGAGGCACACAACACTCCACTATCCCTGCACTGCTGTCTGTCTTTCTCTCTGTGAATCACTTATTCACTGAGAAAACTGACCTAAAGATCTCCTCAACTCCTCAACTATTTAAAAATTCTTAAAAGCACATCTACTCCTTCTCCCTCACTGAAAAATCCAGAGTCTATGAATATGAAAATATTAAATAATATAAATATAGTTAATTTCAAAGGTTGAAGATGTCTCCTACTTGACTGAAATGTCCATTCTCAGTGTATGTGCACTGGAGGTTTCAAGTTTCCACGTCTCACTTCTGCAAGTTTCATATTGGCTCCAAACTAGTTGTGATGTTACAAAATTCTGCTCATACAAAACTTTCCTCCTTCAGCAGATTAATGTGAAAACAGCCTGCCAATGTCAAACTCAGCACGTACATACACCACTCTGCACAGTGACAGTCAAACATCCAAGTGAAGTAACATTTAGCAAAACACATTTTTGAGTGGAGCAGGACCTTAAAATATATATATACCTGTATATTAACTGAATGTAATCCTTCTTTCTGTTTTTCTCCTTCATTTATCTTTTAGCCTCTCATTCTCTCCATTGTCTACTTGTTTCTTTCACTCGTCTTCTTTCTATCATCCTTCACAGCTCTGCTGGATACTCTACACCTCCTTTTTGTTTGTTCCACAGGAAATGTGTCTTAAGCTCTATTTGCTCAGACAGGTTAAACTGGCAGAGCAGGAAGAAGAAGTATATTTCAAGAGTAAAATATATTTAAAGAAGGTGGCTTTTTTTGGGGGGGGACAAATTGGTATAAGCATATATTTAGGACATTGGTGACACTTTTTCCCCAAGGTTATCAGTTTTCAGCAGAAGTCATTCGACATAACTTTAGCATTATTTTTAATCAACAGCTATTGTAACTGGCCACATCTAGCATTATACTTGTAACAGTATGACCGGTTGCTTGGGGTGCCAGTTAGGTTAGCGCCTAACAATATTTTCGTCAGGTTTGTGAGTCAATATTTTTAAGTTAGTCAACTGTACACAGGACTCAAGCATAGAGCATAATAAAACACACAACACCTAGGACACATAAGCACAAGCAAAGCATATACTAATGGCCAACAAACAATAAAGCACCACAACAGATATCTCTCATTTCAATTCAAGTGTATTAATAGCTCAAGTGCAGGCAAAAACAACCCCAGGTTCCTCTCAGAAAACCCCCAAATCCAGTCCGTATTTTTCCCCTCTAATAACTCCCCAAAACAACTAATATTAATATACAAACTAATGTTCAGTTCACTTGTGACCAAATCAGTTCAGTTCAGTGATGAAAAGTATAAAGGAAAAAAAAGGAAACCAAAATATATTTCTCACGGATTTTACCGGAGTACCTGTGAGTCATGTGAGTCAGTCTAGTGAAGTCCAGTCCGTGCTTTCTGTCGGGGTTTATTTACCAAGAAAGGCCAAAGAAGGAATTAATTGCCCAGAGGTTTCAGCAAGAGATCAACACGGATTTACATATGCGGGCTATAACCAAGAAAACAAGGAAGAGGCACACCAAACAGCCAACTCTCTGCTCTGACAGGACGGTCTCGCTGCTTCCTCATAGCACAGCACCATCTTGGACTTCAGCGTCATCACCATTTTAAAAGAAGGTGAATGAATGGATTGGTTTACAAGTGGGATGTGTCTGTGACAGCGATAGGTGTGTGTGTGATGAGTCAAAACATAATAACCTCCCATGGTTGTGATAGCAGATCGCTACATACTAACCTATGATTCAGACCTTGAATTATATTTTTCCCAGTTGCGACATCACACAGAGAGGCAATTCATAATGTCTTGTTCAAGTGGTGCAATTTCATCACGTTATAAAGTTGGTGAAGTGGTGAGCACATTCGTACTAACAGCACACGTCTAACGGCACAATCTACTCCAAGACTAGTCAATTCTTCTTTTGCATAATACCCCCTCATCAAGGATAGGCAAGATATCCAAAGAAGTTAGCACATAATGGACTACTGATGCACAATGTTACACCAAACTCTTCCTGTCCTTACTCCCCTGCTCTCTTCTGCTCCCCTCTTCTCAGTGGTGATTCCATTGCTACCGGTATAATTAATCACAGTGGAAGCCATGTTGTTGACCTTTTCGCAGGTGATCATCACCGTGATGCGCCCGTTAATCGGTCAGCCGTCACTCGTCAACCACCACCACTGCAATTATCACACAATCACTCACTCACATACACATACAAAGATGGCACCACACAAAAAAACATCTTGCAGCACGCACTGCAAATCTGAAGAACCCGCAATATCAAAAATCCATTTGCATTTGACTCTGTTCTCACACGATCTGCTTCTGTCTATCGTATACACGTGTGCATATACACTATGGTCCACTGTAAAATATCCTCTATTAGCTGCCTGCTCTCTTTTTCTCTCTGGGTGTTGTACCTGACTATTACCTGTAATGACCGTGACATTACAATAATGATAACGGCATTTGCTAATGCTGCACTTAGCACACATGCACACAATCGTGAAGATAGATACACACATACAATACACAAGCTAATTTTGTTCAGTGTTCGTGAAGCTTGTAAATAGTCAAGTACTTTTGCTTCAACCAACAGCATGTTCATTTGCATGTGTGTGTGTGTATGTGAGTGTACAGGTGTAGGTGGACATAAATGCAGAAGTAGGGTGGTCCACTGTTTCATGACCAGTCCTTAAAACAGGGGAACCACAATGCCTGTCTTCCACTCCCTTAGGCACCGCCCTGAACATCCATGAATATTGAAGAGACATGTAAACCAAGACAGCCCAACACTGGTCAGGGTGAATCTCATCCACTCCTGGTGCCTCCCCACTGCCTCAGCGAGCTCCACCAGGAAGTTGAGTAAGGCTTCCTCCGAGTCTTCTGACTTCACCACAGAAAGTGTGATGCTCAAATTCAGGAGTTCCTCTAACTGTTTCTTTCATCGTCCAACAATATCACCAGTCAAAGTCAGTACCTCCTCTACCTCTTTTGCTGAAACACTCATCTAAAGGTTTGCCTGAACCTTGTTGAGGCCAAATTAAAATTCCTCTCAATGTCCTGCACAAACTCTTCTCATACTGCTTCCACAACAACAGAACCTGCACACCCTCTGGCCTCCAAGATATCTGTCTTCTGATTTTGAGGTCTGCTGCAAGTGTTATCCCCCTAAAAGTTTCCACATCACTGCCCATATGAGCGCTGGAGTCCCTCGGCAGGACGCCACCCAGATAGTCGAAAGGATTACACTTTGTACTGAATCACGGCTAATGATTCTAAGCTATTTTAACTAACTTATTTGTAGTGTAGCAACAGGCTAGCTTGGTTGGTTGGCACAACTTCAATTTCTCTTCCTAACATCTTGTAATCCTTTTTTGTGTCTAAGAACATAAAACAGCATTTTTACAGTGTAGGCACACAAGCAAAAATTCTGATATGGTCAAAACACGTCTCCGTGATAAAGAGTACGTAACAGATCATGTTTGATTTTTCTTTTTTCCCCCTCTGTAGTAGATACTGCAGGTGTGTACTGGCTGGGCCCAGAATGCAGTAGTTGCAATTTTGTTTACCACTACAGCCCCGTCTGTATGTGCATGTGTGTGTGTGTGTAAAGAAGTCAAGGTTGCACAATCCATCCCTTTGGATAGATTTACTACAAAGAAAAGTAAAAGAGGGGAATCACCCTCCTTTCTTCATATTTATTCCAAGGATGTCACTGTGCAGGGTACTCCAAATATCCTGATGCATTTCACCTCACACAGTACAATTGAGCGATAAAAAAGATGTAATTCTTGATTGGCCACAAGATCTACATTTCAATGACCGATGGGCTAATTGTTATGTTTATGTTGCTCTATCTCTCCATTTCCATCTCCATTTCTACTCCTCCCTCCATCCGCCCTCAACTCTTTCTTTATCTTACTGTGTCTCCTTCCTTGTAAAGGCGCAATTATTTGCAATTTGCCTAAGTCATCCATTTGCTGGGACACCAAGCATGAAAACGAGGCAATTTGGTGTAAAATGGAGGCAGGCGGGAATCTGAGCATGTGTGTGTGTGTGTGTGTGTGTGTGTGTGTGCGTGTGCATATGGACAAGGCAGGGGAAGGTCCAGGCGCTGGTGGGGGACCATGCAAGAACTGTCACGCAAAAGTGAAAATTAATGCCATGAACGCACAGAGATAAATGTGTGTGTGTGTGTGTGCGTGTGTGTGTGAACCTACCAGTCTGCACACATGACAACGTCAAAGTGACCCTCTAGTGCTGAAATGTCCGACTCACAGTCCCACCTCACCACCCTGTAAGCACACATAAAACAGAGAGCAAAGTTTAGCGTTGCAAAGAGAGGTGACAGAAGAAAGCCAGTGTTCATGACACTGCACAGCGAGCAACAGCAGTTTGTCCTTCACTGCTTCTTTTCTCTCTTTCCAACACCTTGAGCTTCTGGCTCCCTCACACCTCTCTCTCTGACACCCACTGTTTTTCTGCTTCAGTAGAGACTTGGACAAAGTGTCAGGGAGGGAAGACATGTCATCTGCGAGGTAAAGAGAGGGGGCTTCTGACATGACACTTGACATTTATACCATGTGAACACACACACACACAGAATGGCCACCTCCATATATGTTGCTATTCAATATCCACACTGTCCTCTCTCTTCCTCTTTCTTACTTTATTGGCATGACTCTTGCCAAAGCAGGTTGTACATGGTTTACAATATAAGTATATTCAGAACGCAGGAAAAAAGGACAACAAATGGTTTGTGCATTACTACACAATATATACTATTAAAAAAAAAGAATATAGGTTTAGATATTGTTAAAAATCTACTAATAGTAGAACCATGAAAGAAAAGAGATTAGATAAAAATAAAGAGTTTCATGTGTTCTTCTGTGTTGGTTTTCCATCAAGCTCTGACATATTTGGGTGCTTCTATGGCAATGTCAATTATTTCCACAAGTAATGACATTTTGGTTTTGGCTTTTTTTGGTGGAGAGTGAGTTAAATTCTTGCTATCTGAGCAGGAAGTGTCACTCTGTCTCTATGTCCTGTTGTTGGCAGAACTGAAACCGTCTGTTTTCTCTGGGTTGCCAGGTTTGTCTGTGTCCACCAGTGTCAAGTGGCCAAGTTGTGGTCAATCAGTCTGTATTTCACTAATGTTAAAGTTACTGGTCACTCATGGTGCTCAGACAATCTGCCACTTGGTATTGTTTGTTCAGTGCTAAACAGCATTGAAGCTTACATGTAGTACATTACCAGTGGTTAATGTGTTTTTCTTCTTCTTCTTTGGCTATAATTTGGTTGTTCCAGATTGTGTAAGGGGCTGTGCTGACATGGGGTACAGTTACAGCTTTCTCCTCCATCTTTTTTTCCACACCATTTTCCCCTCTCTCTTTCTCTCTCAGACTGTTAGGCAGAGTGGGGGATTATTAATTAGGCATTATTAACACTCAGTAAACAAAACATTAGGCCCCGCTAGAAACACAATCTAGATTCGCGGCAGGAGGTCCCAACACACACATACGCATGCATGTGCACACACCATCACGCGACATGCCCCTCCCTCTCCCTCCCCTTGTCCAATCGCATCGTGCCCTTCGCCCTCTCTTGCGGTGCAGCAATGACAGCAGGCATAATCTGAAAAGAAAACAATCAAAGTAATGTAGCCTAATTATACGTTTACTTTTTCACTCCATCTTCCACTCATGTAAATATGTGGGAGAGGAGGGAGAAACGGAGAGAGAGAGAGAGAGAGAGAGAGAGAGAGAGAGAGAGAGAGAGAGAGAGAGAGAGAGAGAGAGAGAGAGGAGGAAGGGGAGCAAAACATTCATTCTTTTTTGAGACAGGGACAACAATTAACTACGTTTTAGCCCGTCCTTGCATATGAAGTGTGTGTGTAGTGGAAAGTTCTCTCAATGGTTTCTCGATTAGAACTCCCTATCAAAGGGAATCATTTTGGTTGGATGGCTCTGTGCGCATGTACACACACACACACACACACACACACAC
>LKNJ01000635.1:137433-141038 GCA_002120245.1 Maccullochella peelii | reverse complement strand
ATATATATATACATATATATATAGTTCTATGTTTATGTTTACCTATCTTTGTTCAGCTTTGTTGTCCTTGTTTTTAGCTGTATGTCTATTTCTGTCTTCCTGTAAATTGTTCTTGACACTGTGTGTAAGTACATCGAGAGCAACTTGGCCAATAAAGCTGATTCTGATTCTGATGTTTAGCCTAGCTTAGCACAAAGACTGGAAGCAGGAAGAAACTGTTAGTCTAACTCCATGAAAAGAAAAACAATTCCACTTTCATACAACAATCTGTCTAAATACATGTTGTATCGTGTTTATTGAACAGGGCTAGAAATAGAAATGTAAAAATGAGACATTGTGGTTTTAGCAGCAGTTAGCGTAGGAGCTAGTTGTTGTTGGGTGCAGTGACTGCATTTGATTTTAGGATTCAAATTAACTTAATTTAACTTTAACTTTAACTTTAAGTTTTAAAAAGCATAGACAGTGAGGGTCCTCAAAAGTAAACAGAGCTGTTTGTGCATCTGTCTTCTTCTTATAACTATGTTTGTTCATAACCAGGCCTCCGTGTGTGTGTGTGTTGAAGTGTGTTTTTTATTTCTGTGATTTTTCTGGCTCTTCCCCATTCAGCCTGTCAGGACTCTGTGTTGGTCGAGGCGGTTCTCTCACTAACGATTGCTGGCAGTCGGCAGCATGTGGCAGTAATTAAATCAAAGGAAATTGGTGAAAGGGGGGGGGCGTCTGTGCGGTGACTTTGCCAGAAAAAAAAGTCCTGGTGGTTGAAAGGAAAATGGGAGGCTAATAAAACGAGTGTGGAAGAGACTCGTAAAGAGGCGTCACCTGTGGAGAAATGTTTTTGTTCTCCGGCCTGAAAACCTGCACGCAATCACACACACACACACACACACACACACACACACACACACACAAGCACACACAAGCACACACAAGCACATGCGGCGGTTCACATGTGTGCTGACAGACGCGCACAAACCTCCTTGTTATTCACTTGCACAGATGGGGAAAGCATGCACACACACGCACACACACATAGAGGTGGGACTCTGCATAAACACATGTACACACACATTTACACACAATAGATTTGGAAGAAAGCTTTTTCAGTAAAATCAATGGGAGTAGATACTTCGATTAATAATAATAATAATAATAATAGCAATAGCAATGTCAGAAAATGAAGTTGAAAATTTGAAATGTAAAAACAAATGTTGTCACTATCTTTTGATAATATAAAAAAAATTGGAAATTTCATGTTTTATTTTATGAAAGATATTGCTGTCACTAGGAAATGATATGAAAATCTGTTTTTTTATACGATTCATGGTGATGAGAATACACTGGTGCACGTGTGTGTGTGTGTGTGTGTGTGTGTGTGTGTGCGCACGCAGTTATGGAGCCCTGAGTGTTCTGAAAAACCACAGTGCAATTCGTTATTTCCTCCCTCTGATGGGTATTTCTCCTCTCAGACACACACACACACACACACTCAGTCGCAGACCTCTGGCTATTTCCTGTGTCAGGGGGGACATTATAAAGCCACATTATGTTCGCTATGAGCCTCCATATTCCTCCATCACTGAAATCATCCTGTGTGTGTGTGTGTGTGTGTGATGAGAAGAGCCTACTCAATTTCCTGGGAAAAGAGATGTGAGACGCCTCGATATTATATACACACACGCACACACACACACACACACACACACACACACACAGTGGATTAGTTTGATACGTTTCAGAGACACAGATCATCAGTCTGGATGAAACATTTGTAAAAGGAACAAACAGAAAGTACAGAGAGCTGCAGTATTGATCATTGATGGGTTAAGGATTGATTTAGATCACTTTCTGTATCTGTAGGAGAAATCATCAGGAAATGGCAATTTTTCTTGCCACTGAGGTGGGAATGAATAACTTCTCTGTTTATTCCTCTATGCTCTTTTGGTTTAGTTCTTTCTGTTGTCCTTTGCCTCCACCTTTTTCATTGGCATCTGTGGTTCTTAGAAAATGTTCTCACCAGAAAAGCGACAGCGCCACCTATTTGCTCAAATGCTTAAAATGACGTATGTGTATGTTTACCTGACAAGTGATGTCAGCATTTGGTAGCAAACCAAAATGTTCTGCGATGTTCCTATATGTGCTCTAAACCTCTTAAGGCCAGTTCAGACCAAAGATTCATAACGAGACAAAACCGTTTTAGAACGTTGCAGGAAAAGTTGCAGCGGTGTGGACCGGCCCGTCTCTGCTCGGCTCAAGCTGGCTGATGGCGTCGCCTGTGACTCAGCTTGAAGAGTCGCCAGTGGTTTTAGAACATAAGGCACGTCACCTGTTTCAACAGCCAATCAGCTCGTAGCGAAGTGAGCTGGTCATCTCGACCCTCTCGCTTTTTTATGTTTTTGACGTTTCATCAATACTAGAAATGCAACTGTAGCAAGTAACTCACTATCACCATCCTCATTAATATTTTAAGACTCCCTCTCTCCAACCGGTCGAGGCAGATGACCGCCCACCCAGAGCCTGGTTCTGCTCGAGGTTTCTGCCTGTTAAAAGGGAGTTTTTTCTTGCCACTATCGCCTAGTGTTTGCTCATGGGTGGGAATTGTTGGGTCTCTGTGAATGATATTATAAAGAGTACGGTCCAGACCTGCTCTATATGGAAAGTGCCCTGAGATAACTTCTGTCGCACCAGTTCTAGAACACTTTAGTGACTCCAGAAGTGAACTGGTCATATCAAAGAATGTGCTGTTGCTCCTGGTATTTGTTCTGCTGAATTCATAATTGATTCCAAACAGGCTGTCACTGTGAGAATATCCTGCTGTTGGTTCTGAAAATGCTCCAGTCAGGTCTGGAAATGGAATCCAGAATGTTCTGTCCTATTTACTGATAGCCTGCTTCCAGACCTCTGAACCACCCTCCACCTCTTTTACCCCTTTTCCACCAACATGGAACGGGTTCTGTTCCAGTTCGCGCACCTAATTTTGAACTGTTTGGAGCATTTTAACCAAAAATAAATTTGTTCGGAACCCAAAAAGTTGGTTCCCGGCTGGAACCAAAAAATAGCAGGTTTTCCTGGACCTGAAGTGCGAACCGTGATGACGTCAGTGGGTGTGTCCTATTCTACAGGTTGGAAAGAGAGGATGGAGAAGGCAACTATGGTAATAGTCTTCTAAGTCTTCTGATCATTAATAGTTGGTCCATGCTTGTTTTTTGGATAAAAACAAATGTCTGTAATAACAGAACAAGCTACATTCTACCTAGCTACAAAAATAGCAACAGAAAAATGGTGAATGAGATAGCCAGACCTGTACACACCTGTACAGGTTGTTGTAAGTCCATGTTAATTCAGTGAGAAGTTTTGCTCCAAATTGAGATAAAATGTAAATAAGTTCCACACTAAATATTAGTGCAGCAGCATCTTGAAATTCTAGCTAATAAGTCAAAAACCAAATGTGTCAACGAAATATTAATAATAAGTTGTGAACAATTGAACATTAGTTTCAAAATATAGGGCCGTTCCTTACTAAAATAATAGAGGAGTCAGGAGACAGACGGAGACTGATGGAAGAAAAAGAATAAACATCAAAAAGTCAAACAGTCTATAGTGTGTGTGTG
>LKNJ01000635.1:27433-132433 GCA_002120245.1 Maccullochella peelii | reverse complement strand
GGCGCCAGGGTAGAGCATGCAGGAGGAGGAGGACTCATCTGTAATGATGACTGTTTTTGCGTTGATGTCAATACCGTATCCGTATCAACGAAAGAGTGGAAAGCAATGTACAGGCAAGCAGAAAAGAGTACAAAGCAGCTAGACTCCGTTCAACGTCATCATCATTATCAACACGCCCACTCACTCGCTGTGAAATTTCCAGACGATTACCTGCTTTCTTCACTCATGGGTTCAATCGGACATTAACGACTTTGTACTAGGGAGCTGGCAGGGTAAAGTCTCCCATGTCAAAGCTTTGCTAACGTATCTATCCACCCAGACATCCTTGGCCTCTAGAGGTCCTTGTCTGGAAAATGTAAACTTAAAATATTTTGAGACATCTGGACAACAAATTCTGTAATTGTTAACCATGCTAGTGGCGTGGCTCTAAGGATGGCAAGGTCTGTCGGTTGGTAGGTCCACCAATTTGGTCCAGACTAAAAAATCTCAACAACTATTGGATGGATTGGTATTTACGCTTTGAAGGTCCTCAGAGGATGAATCCTACTGACTTTGGTGATCGCCTGACTTTTCATCCACCGCCACTAGCAGTTAGAAGTTATCACTGTAGCCCGTCCAGTTACCGATTTTGCATCACATTTAGTTTTTGCATCACGTAATGCATCACACTGAGTTGAGTTGCTTTGTATCTTTGCTAATTAAGATGTACAATATGGAAACATCTTGTTCCACCACACAATCAACACAATTTTACCACTTTTGAATGACAGTTTTTTTTTTTGTGAACAAATCATTTTTTGCAAATGGCACAAATAATTCAAAACCTTTGCATACACATATATCCTTGCCCCCCCTCCTTCATTGTCCCTCTCCCTCCCTCTTAATATCCCCCCTAACAACTCACCCCGGCGTCTCCCATGGACTGTTTAACCATAGTTAATTGAGGAAGGTGTAATGTATAGTGTTCCTCTGTAGCTTATTCTTTATTTGCCTTAGCCCCCTACATTTGCCTTTATTTTGCCATAATTATTTCAGGCAGTGAATGACAAAGTTAATACAAATGTAACACTTAGGTTTGAGCTATTAACATATGTAATTTATGTTAAAAACATCTTAAATACAGAATGTGTGTCTGGAAGTTTAATAAGGTCAAAAGTACTGAGGAAGCAGAGGAGGAAGAGCAGGAGGAGCTCCATTTTCTATTCTTCCTTCTCCTCTTTCTCATCCCTCCCTCTTACTTTTTGTCAGAGCAGAGGAGCTGAAGGAGAAAGAGAGACAGAGAGGGTGAACAGATGCTTCCCACATTTGGAGACAATAACGGAGAGAAGAAGCATCAAACACTAAACAAAGACAAAAAGCCTCTTTTTTGTTCTTTTCTTTCTTTACTCTCTTTCCATTTTTCTCTCTTTTGTTTCCGTTTACTGTCTTTTCATCTGTATCCAAGTTTTAGCATTTCACTTTGTTCCATTTATTGTTCTTTCCCATATCCTTCCAGTCTCCTTTTAACAAAACCCTTCAGGGCCTAGCAACATTTCCATCGCTGTTTTTGCTTTTTGGTTTTCGTGACTGTCGATCAGACTAAAGTAGCAGTTTGTCAGTTTGGGCACTTGTCAATATTTTTGACATCTTTTGAACAAAACGACTGAATGATTAATTTATTTTCATTAGTATTTCTACTTATTTCCTATGCTGCTATTTTTTTTTAAGATAAAGAGTGTAGAGCGCTAACTTACAAAAAAATCAATTACAGGTGTTGAATCAAAAAATGTTCCTCTGTTAAATGAATTGTTTAATTGTTGGGAGCTATCAGTACAGTGTGCGGACTTCTACTAATTTTCTTTCACTAATTAAAGTTCAGCTGCTATTTCTAATGTCTTTGTACCTGTGGTTCAGGTCAGTGAGTTGCACAACTGGTTGCTCTGAATACATTTTGTGTGTGTCTGTGTGTTTTGTTAGCTCCATGAGGAATCAGTTTTCAGTGGAATGTGTCTTTATTCTCTCGTCTTGTTGCCGAGGGCAACGCAGAGCAAGCTATAATGAAATCTGTGATGTTTCGTGTTCTGTGAAGATTCTCTCAAACATCACGACATAGTGGGAGGTTACACAACCCTTTCTACTGGATTCTATCAGGGGATCTACTGTGCTGGAGAGGATCATTTTACACAACAGGCTCCACTGGTTTCTATTAGGAGTATCTGTCATTGTTCTGGAAAACAACAGGTTCAACTGCTTTGTATTATGGTTCTGTGCGGGGAATCGGTTTTATTGGTTTCTATCAGGTTTTTGTTGTAATAAAATAACTACAGAACTGTTTCTCCTGGTTTCAATTGTGTTTCTATCATTCCACACAGAACTGGTTTGACTTGTTTCTATGTGCTACTGTACACATTGTGCACTGGTTTCCATTGTTTTTCTACTATGGTGCAGAGAACTGGTCTGAGTGGCTTCTGTTCTGTTTCTACTGCACTACATATCATAATTTTACACTACTGTAGTTTCATTATGACTCGATTGTGGCACATTGGACTGGTTTGATTGGTTTTACTTCAAGTTCTATTGTGATAAAGTAACAGTTTTGCAAAACTGGTTTGACTGGTATTTTAAGGAACTGGCTCTGCTTGTTTCTATGAGGTTTTTATCTAGTTTGACTGGGTTCTGTTACGTTTCTAGTGTGACGTAATGACCGTTGTACATAACTAGTTCCACTGCTTTTTACTGTGTTTCTATAATTGTACAGAGAACTGGTTTGACTGGTTTCTGTTGGGTTTCTGTTGTGGATCAGACAAGTGTTTGAGCAGTTTTTAGTTCTGTTTCTACTTTGTTACAGATCAGAAATTTATGCAAGTGGTTCCACTGGTTTCTGTTGTTTCTAACATAGTACACAGGATTCATTCCACATGTTTATATTAGGGTTTGATAGTGATACAATAACTATTATAAAACTAGTTAAACTATTTGTTGGTTCCGATATCGTAAGGAACTGATTCCACTGGTTTCTATCATGGCAATAGCTATTTTTACAGAACTGCTTTCAGTGGTTTCTATTATGTCTCTGGACCTGGTTTCTGTTGTTCCACGGTGGTACAGATCATAGTTTTCCAGAACTGGTTCCATTGGGTTCTATTGTGTTTCTATCATTACATAGAGAACAATTTAACTGGTTTCAAGGCAGCTCCTATTACAGAACCAGTCCAACCCATTATCATTTTGTTTCTATTGTGTTTCTGTCACAGTACTCAGAACAGGTTTGACAGCTTTTTTCTTTGCAGAAGTGGTTCCACTTGTTTTTGTTGTTTTTCTGCATAGTAAACTGGTTCAGCTAGTTTCCATGTGGCTCCTATATTGTACAGAACTAGTTCTGATTGTTTCTAGTTTTTCTATTGTGGCGCACATCTGGTTGGACTGGTTTCTGTTCTGTGTCTATTGTAGGAGAAGTCCTAATATTTTCAACCCACTTTACAGTGATTATATTCACAGAGTAACTTTTATTTTGACATAAGCAAGTGAACAAGGTTTTTGTCATAATACCCAACTGACATGTTATGGAAAATAGCTGCATATAAAGGTCATTGATACACTTGTGGTTCACATTATTCTTCTCTGGTTTGTGGTTTGCCAGTTGTCATTGAAATGACAGCACTGTCCAGGGTTTCTCTGATTGGCTCGAGGTCCGCTCCCTAACTGTGGGAATACTGATACAGCTGTGTGTGTGTGTGTGTGTGTGTGTGTGTGTGTGTGTGTGTCACAGGCTGCAGGAAGTGAGGTTGTTATTGTGTCTCTCTGCATTCCTCAGACTTGAACATACTCTGCACCTGTTCCTGTCCGTCTGTAACACACACACACACACACACACACAAACACGCACAGACACTCTTACATAAATACACATACACACACAAATCACAGTCTTTCGTCACCAGTCTTACAACACATTCAATGGGAAAATATGCCCGTACAACATGAGACATAAATCTAAATATTTTCAACAGGAACAACACACACATGTGCGTGTGTGTGAGTGCATTTTCTTGTACAGGCTTTGGGTCAATAAATGTGGTTTTATCATCAGAGCACAAACTCAGTTCTCAGAGGGGAAGAGGAGGAGGAGGAGGATGTTTGAGGGGATTTTAGTTTAGCTCTAATGACATCAACAGACACTGTGTGTGTGTGTGTGTGTGTGTGTGTGTGTGTGTGCGTGTGTGTGTGTACGGAGACTGAAGGATTTGGATCCTTAAAACTCCTGCAAGGTGCATTGTGGGAAGGTACCGATCTCTCCCAACTGATTAGCTTGTCTTAGTTCTTTACATCTGTGTATTTAAGTTTGTGTGTCTACAAGTTTTGTGTGTGTGTGGGTGGTGGTGTTGGTGGTTGTTTCCTGACCTCAGCCTTTCATTCCCACAGTTCCCAGTGTTCCCTGCTCCTCAGACGTCCTGATTGTTGTGGCTTTTATTGCTGTGTTTCCGCGACTAGCCGTTTCAGGAAGTAAACACAGTTGACACAAGGCTATGCTCTGGAACACAGCTTTTACTTGACGGAAGCAGTTTAGCAGTTTCAATTCAGTTCAACCCATTCCAGGCAGCTATCGGTTGAAACGTGTTGAAACTTACTTGAGTTGTGTGATCCATCACATTGAACATCAAGTCTGCTTTAATTTGTCAGACCCACTATCATTACATGGTAATGCAGATAAAGCACAGATTAATTTGAAAAGTTTGCATTACATTACATTTTAATGAGATTCTAACATACAGAATTGTATGGAAACCAAAGGATGTCTCGAAATATAGAAAAAATACATTCAACTTAAAAAGACACAGCAGCATGGCAAATATTTAGCCGATACTGGATGATTCTGCCAAACCCTAGGTTGTGTTTTACGTCCAGTGCCAACATTTTTTAAGTTATTGCTTTCTACAATATCACACATGGCAACTATGATAAGGTAAAGGTTAGGGAAAGATCATGGTTAGGGGTAGTAAAAAGGTGAATGTCAGTTGAAGGTGTGTGACAGGACACAAACTCCAGTCTCCTGTATTAGAGTCAGACTGGCTACACACCCACCCACCACCCGACCTCCACACTCTTACTTTCCACCTTACTACATAAAGGACACACTACTTCCTGCATAGGCACTGAACATTGCCATTGGACGTAAATCATGAGGTACGGAATCGTCCATTATGAATGCTATACTGGGCTGATCAAATGTGTGAAGTAAAGTGAACACGAATGGAAGTAAAGAGGCTCAAACACGCAAAATCACTGGTATTGTCTTTTGAGGTCAAAACTTACTCCTAGGACAAGGTCGGATTACACGTCCACAACATAGAAAAATCCAAGTTCTACCTGGTTTAGAGTTTGGTTCAGAGTGGCTAATTGGCAGGCAAACACTTGTCATGATATTGACGCATCAACAACAAGATCAAGATCATGTGGGGGGTTGAAGCTTGAACGATTGCCTTGGCTTAACTCGTGTGCATTATCTTGAAAAGGAAAAGCTTCCTTGGGACTTTGATGTAAAAAAGGATAAAACAAAGTATTTTTATTCCACTTTATGCAGTATCTTACAGGAGTGTTCAAAGTTAAGTTCTTCTAATCGGCAAACTATCCATTTTCACATCTGTGCACAGCTGGCTATTTGTTGCAGAAAAAAAGGCATAACTGCCAGTTTGTCAGGTTGAAAGTGTCAAGAGTCTCTGAGATTCCTTCTTAGATCCTCTGTATGATCAAGAAGATCATTTAACCTTTACAAGTACAGGACAGCAATGCAAAGGAAATCAGTGCCAGTTTTTCCCCTCAAGAGTAAGAGCCAGCCAATCAGTGAGCTCATAGTGATCTGAAAAAAGTCAGGTTTTTGTTTGACAGGAACTGTTTTAGGCTGTTTTCTGTTTTTAATAATTTCTCTCAGGGAGTGTGGGAAGTGAGATGATGTATTTTATAATGCCCCCAAGTGTTTTTTTCCCCATCTTTTTCTTTTGTTTCTTCTGTCTGTGTTTCATCACATCTGTGTTCCATCCATATGCAAATGCTATAAAGTTAACAAAGCAACCCATGTCTTTTTTTAGGGGATCGAGGTAGATTAGGTGTAGCTGTGGAACGGGTTTTTCATTTTGATGTGAATCAGTGGGGGAGACAGAGAGAGAAGAGCGCTTTCAACAGCTGTTCCAGGGTTTGCGTCATGCAGCGCAAGCTAGCGTCATGGCTGAGTGTTCGCACGCTATGCACACACACACACACAGAGGCATGCTGTGGGGACCCCCAGTCGAAGGCATGACCAAACACAGACATTGTGTTCTCATGCAGCCCCTGTGTTGCTGAGGAAGAACGTCACCTGTTTTGAGTGTTTACAGGCTGCTGGTTCTGCTTGCAGTCTCACGTTTTACTGCATGTTTGCAGCATGACTGCTGCACCGCTGCTGCCCCTCTGAGAAGAGTCACTCAGAAAATCATTGCTTTGTTCTTCTTGTAGTCATCAAACTAGTCTGAATGAGAGGAGGGGCGGCAGAAAACTATGTTACAGTCATTGCAGCATTAGTGCTTGGCACTGTGGATCAATCGATGCGGTCACCATGGACACCAGTATAGTTCTTATGTTGTGGATTTTTATGTTTTCATCCTTTTTAAAAAGAAAATAATCTTAAAAAGTGTATATTTTTTAAAGTTATATATAATTCCTTTTTAAAAAGCGTAAAAATGAATTTTTAGAAAATAAAAAACATATGAAACAATTTTTAACTATTTTGAAATGTTTAATACTTTAATCATTCAGCAAAATGTAAAATTTGCAAGCTTAAGTTACATAGATTTAGAAACTTTCTAATCTATATAACTATATATAAAGATATTTTCAGATATGCTACTATTTATAAAATATATACATTAAGCCTTAAATGTTTAAATATCTGCAACATCATATAAGTTTTTAGCTTATTTTGAAAATATTTTTAAAAGTAATTTATAAGCTTATTTTACTTTTAAAATTAATAACAAGTAAGCTAAATAGGCAAACATTATAAACATAATCTTAACTCAACTTAAAATAAGCCTAAAAGTACAAATGAGCTTTTTTATTCTTTTTTTACCAAAATAAGTAAGTGTGAATAATTGCAGACTTGTCTCTGTTATTCAAAACTGATTGTAGCGGAAGTTAGACAAAGTTCACACAGTAACTGCTGTATTTCTTCCAGTTTGAAAATCAAAAGCAAATACCATTGACAGCCCAGGAGGTGGTGTGTTCATCCAGTCAGGTGTAGGAAGGGTTGATGTTGATTGTTTTAAACCTTCCACTCAGTACTCCTGAGTTAAGGAGAGAAGTGTCAATCATGTGTTACAGCCTGGTGGAAATGACATACGTCAGAAGTTGATTCCTGCTGAGCCTCAAAGAGGAAAATGAGAGAGTGGAAGTTTTTGGCAGGTTGTGCTTGGCTGTGACCTTTTGATGAGAATTGTTGTATTTTGATCAGAGTGCAGACTTCGGAATGACGTGTGTTTCTGTGTTTGTGTTGCAGGTGTACGCTCCATCTGCCAGTACAGCCGACTACAACAGGGACTCACCAGGTTATCCATCCTCCAAACCTCCCAGCTCTGGCTTCCCTAGCTCATTCTTCATGCCAGGTACTCATGCACACACACACACACACACACACACACACACACACACACAAAGTCTGTCCATCATCAAAACTCCCTGCAGTGGATTCCTGAGCTCATTGTGGATCCTGGATCACAGACAAAATGAGCTTGAGCTAAAAGAGGTTCTTATACCAAAATACATTTTATTAGTTATTTTATCAGCAAGAACACATACTTGCTTTCGGTGTGAAAGCGTCAAAAGCAAAGAGGTGTCCTATAAAAATAACAGACGAAGTTGAGATGTTGAGAGAGTTGAATGAACCAGAAGAATTGTTCCTATGGTTACCAGCAGTGTTATATACCTTCAGCACTGATGTACAGTTAGTTAACTTTTGACCAGAACAGCTGTACTATTACTTTAACGGACACCTACCAGTCAATCAAACAAGTAATTTCTGTGGACATACAGTAGTATAATGGTTGTTCAAGTGTGTTCAGACTAAACAAAGAGTGAATTGTGACCTTGTTTTGATCCCATAGATTTGACTGCTGAGCCAGACCTCCCTCCCCAAAAATACGGCCATATAGGTCATCTGTGCAGGCAGGTTATTACTACCCATATTTACATTTATTGTTAGGCGGCAACCACTAGTGGCCATAGAAGGAAGTCAGGTGAGGTAGTATAACAAGCAACAAAGTCCATGTCATGGATGTATGATAAGACCTGGATAGGGCGCTGCTGCTTAATCTTGCTTCCAGTTTGTCCCAGTGGCCACTCACGGTATTGCAGCAAAAAAATTCCCCTGCGGCCCAAACAGCATTTCCCCCATAGAACACCACTGTAAAAGAAACGTCTGTAAAACTGTTGACAGGACACCTCCAACTGCAAACAAGGTCAGTTATGACTCTTTCTATTATGAATTTTTGATCCATTGAGGTTTCATATTTGTAAAACCTTCTTCGAGCCAAGAAAATCTGTGATCATCACAATGCCGAGAGGGAACTCTCGGGCGGGGCCAGTGGGAGAAATAATACTGTGCATATTCAGTGGGCTGCATACCCCGGAAGTAAACCTGGAAGACAGAAACTCTTTTGGCGTATGCGCCAGGTGAGCAATTGTTATTGGACTGAATAGGCGCCATCTCTGGATCCGATATCCAGTTCTTATAAGACATCCATGGTCGGTGTACCTTACGGAACTTATTTTAACTTACGTCAAACTAGTTACGTTAGAAGGTTATGTTAGTATGTCATGACATAAGTCGTAAGTCACATGACGTAACTTTAACTTACGTACGTAACTTAACTTACAACCTAACCAAGTAGTTTTGGTGTCTTAACCTAACCAAACTGCTACCATTTCACAACATTAACCACTTTTTATTATTGTTACCATGACAACAAAGGTCCGGTATGCCTGTCACTGGTACTCTCCAACAGTAATATATGTTGTTTTTCCAACGATCAAATATGTCTTATTGGGAGTCATTGGCAAACAAAACCAACTATTCTGTCGTTTAGGTATGAGGACGTGTTGGCTGGGGAGTGTCTATTGACTACAAACTACAAACAAAATACTCGTATTTTCCTCCAGACGGTCTCTTTTTCCCTCACACCTGGGAGTCTGTCATGTAAATACACACACTCCCAAAAAACTTTACAGACATCAATAAAGGTACAAATGGTCCCAGAAATCAGGTTCGTCCAGCACAAATGTTTTCTGAAATCAGGTTGTCAGATTACTAAACTGCATGTCGACGCGCTGAATGAGTCACAGGAAGGTTTAACAGCAGAGAGATACCTCTGTATTTTGTTAACTTGTGGCCTGCACGGAGATGAAAATGAAATCACATGCACCTCTGTCTCCCTCTCTGTGTCTCTCTATCAGACGGTCACCACAGTGGCGATCCCTGGAGCAGCAGTAGTAGCAGTATGGGCCAGCAGGGTTACCACGGCAGCATGCTGGGGGGTGGGAACTCGGCCCACGGCCCCGCCCAGAGCTCCTCCTACTGCGGGATTCACCCTCACGACAGATTGGTGAGCGTAGCTTTCAATCACATTGTATGCAAACGCCGGGGTCTGTACAGGTTGTACATATATATACTTGGGCAAAACTACTGACGACAAAATTGGTTGTCAGTTTATCCAGGTTTCCCCTCCATGACTTTCCATGATATTCCATACCTGCGCTAATGCACTTTCACATGGTGAAATTTTCATACGTTGTTTTTCTTTTTCTTTTGTTTTTTGTTTTTGAAGTTTAAGTTTAAACCACACAATAAATACATGGAAGAAAGTTTAAAGTACATTCTTCTGTTTTTCAGCAAAGCTAGCTAACTACAGAAGCTATCTAAAGGAAAATGTATGCAAAACAAAAATACAATAGATTATCATAGCCAGTATGAGGCATAAGCGAAGTGGCTGCTTAGTAGTCATATGAGCTCTCTGACTTTCTTTGTATATTCTTGTCATAATTTAAGTATTTCTTCAAATGAAATGATGAAGTCATTTGTTGACGAAGTAGATGGTGTTTTTTTTAAATACCCAAGTAACTGAAACTATGGTAATTAGTTATTGAAAGTTATAGAATTTAAAATCATAGCCACAATCCTGGTAAAGTCATACATTGATAAGCATGTCTGTTAAATCTATCAGTAGTAAAACATATATTACATGACTTGCATTTATAAACTGTACACAAATGTGAAGCTGTAAATCTGTCAAAGGTCATTATGGTAGTTATTTCAAACTATTAAGAGCCCGGTGTAATGTTCATGTAATCTTTTCTGTTTTTCTTGTTAAAGTTCCATTTTGTTCTGTCTGTCACTCAGCAGAGCTACCCGTCGCACTCGTCTGCAGATATCAGCTCCAGCCTTCCTCCTATGTCCAGCTTCCACCGAGGGGGAGGGAGTGGGGGTGGGGGTAATCACTACAGCACCGCCTCTTGCACCGCCCCCACCAACGGCACAGACAGCATCATGGGTAAGTCACCTATGCATGTTTTTGTGTCTTGAAGCAATGCTACTTTTAGAAAATAGACGCTTCTTGACATGTCCTACTTCCTGTGAAGATTTAGCCCCACCTACTATGCTCACAGACTCTGGGTATGAAGCCTACTGAGGGAGACGTAGAATTCTGCATGCCTGATCACATGGGGTGAACTTTGCAATCTTGAAAATGTAAAGGCGCACAGCTTCACTTATTTGCATGTAGAAGTGTTGATGGCATCCTTAACCACAAAGTCATCTGCTGTCAATCAGTCAGTGGTGTTGCTAATGACATTAGCTGGTGCCGTTAATTAACTGAAGAAAAGCATCCATTTCACTTGCGACATCCCAAGATTTACAATGTTCATGCAGACTTAGAAAAAAGACTTGTCTCCTTATTTGTCTGATTGGACGGAAGAAAAAAAAATTTATGTTTTTTCCACTCAAGAGTTGAATATAACTCTGGTGCTCAGTTTGTTTCTGTAATGAGCAGGAGATGCATGCAGGTGGAAAATTCCCATCCTGTAGGAAGCAGCGAAAATCAAACAGTTTGTAAAATCATACTGTTTTGAAGATTGGGTTATTTAAGAAACAAAGCACAGATTACTGGTTTTCAGAAATTGTGATTTTTTTTATTTATTTGATTTTTAGCTATGCTAGCAGCATGGCTCTAGGGATGGCAATGTCTGTCTGTCATTTGGTCGGCCCATCACTTTGGTCCAGACTCAAATATCGAATATATCAAATATCAAACAACTATTGGATAAATTGCCATGAAATTCTGTACAAACATTCATGGTCCCTAGAAGATGAATCCTACTGACTTTGTAATCCCCTGATTTTTCTTCTAGAGCCAGCATGAAGTTGGCTTTTTTTTTTGTTTTGTAGCAAAATGTCCTGACACCTATTAGATGGATTGCCATGACATTTGGTACGCACATTCATGTCCCGCTCAGGATGAACTGTAATAACCTTGGTGTTCTCCTGACTTTCTATCTAGCGCCATCATCAGGTCAAAATTTTAATTTGTCTAATACTTTGGACCAAATGACCAAATACATGAAAACTAATGACATTCCCATCAGCCTCAGCTGTACTTTGTGTTTAGTGCTAATAAAAAATGTTAGCATGCTAACACACTAAACTACAATGGTTAACAAGGTAAACACCATACCTGCTAAGCATATTAGCATTGTCATTGTGAGCATGTTAGCATTCTGACATTAGCATTTAGCGCAAAGCACCAGTGTGTCTAAGTACAGCCTCAGAGAGCTGCTAGCATGGCTGTAGACTTGTGCATCTGTTGATAGTATGTGATCGATGATGTGAGGTCACATGTTCATGTGAAGGTGTATTTTATTTGTTTTGAATGCCTATAAACACGTTTTTGCGTATGTTTGTCAGAACTGTAGACTTAAGACTTCAGACGTGGACTTGAGTCAGATTTAAGTCACAATAATGAGGACTTGAGACTTGACTTGGATTTGACTGCTGACTTGGACTTGACTTTGAGACTGCCCTTACTAAACAGCTGACTCCCTAAAGACGTGACTTGACTTTCGACGTCTCAAGTTTTGACCTGGTAACCTGAATGACTTGCAGCTTGACTTGGCCATTTGGAATTCGGACTGGCCTCAAGGACTTGACACTTGACTTGAGACTTATTCCCAAGGACTTAAACAAGCTCTGCTGTGTGTAAGCTTCAATTCTTAAACCACTTTTATTCATTGCTTGTGAGTAGGCAAGATTCTTTTACTGCAACAGTAACTGATCATTTTGATTTTTTCATCTTGAAATGATGACTTGGATGCACTCGCTGTGTTCGTGTTTTGACTTTGGAAAAATCCACAGATGATCTACTTGCAGCTACTACTTGAAAGACAATATTACCAGTCCATGGCAACATTAGCTAGACCACATTTTTATTTACCGCCACATAACCAGTTATAACTGTCCCTGCCGGGATTAGAATCAGATGATTTAAACCACTTAAAAACTAAACTTCAGAGTCAGGGGAGAAGGCAGGGGGTCACAAACTGAATATAACTGAATTGAGTAAAACACTCCTACTCCATTTGGGCTCAACCTTGACATCACTGACACACACACACGCACACACACACACAGCATGCCATATGGACCCCTTGCTTTGAGTCCCATAGAACAAATAGGACAGCAATAAGAAACAGATTGAAACTTTGTTTTCATGGGAAGATATCTCCAACATTCCACAAAGATATCACACACACTCACACGAGCCAGAGCAGAAGAGTGTAAACACAAGATGAACCTAATAAAAAACATGACGGCTGGTGTTTAAATATAAACATATGACAAACGTGTGTGCACACATGAGCGCTTAAACACGGATGCACAGTGTTTACAGCCGTTTCTCTGCCTCAGTCTGATTTTGTACTATACATATTAAACAAGTGAGTGAGTCTGTGGTCACTATGGATTCATGTCAGTTACAACTGATATTATTATATTATTACTGGTATGAAAATGTCCAAAGAAACTTCTCAAACCTCCTGCAGCATAATTCACCTCACCTCTGTCCATCTGTACACAGCTGCTGTTCTTTGTGAAGAATCAAACTGCAAATGTTTTACAGTCACCTTTCAGTGCTATATCATGAATACTGAAGTCCATTTGAAGTAGTATAAAGATAAATGTTAGATTTAGAAATGAAATGGTCATGCACTCAGCAGTTTGAGAGTGTAGTGTGTTCACACTGGTAATGTGACAGATTTAAGTATACTCAAAAAATCAGCATGCAGACTTGAAAAAAATGCTTGATTTATTATTGTGCTGTTGATGGTCCCACAATGCAATGCCCAGAGGAAATGGAGGAGCTACTCACAGCTGCAAAAAACAAATTGTGGATGGTGATGAGACAGCTCAATGAAGAAGAAATAAAAAAACATCAAATCTTTTGAAAAACATTTTGGTTTTCTTTTAGTTTTGCAAAGTTTGTCTGTCGGTGCACATATTGCATCATTTCTTGTTAATACAAAAACACAGTGTATACAACAAATGTGTAATATGGAATTGGGACACAGCAAAGGAACTGCAGGTCAGAGGTAACTGGACATTTTAAGTCTGTAGCACATGGGGGCAAACATTTGCTAGAGTATAGGAAGAAATACATAAAGAAATAAGACAAAAAAAAAACATACAATACTGATTTCATAATAATATGGTTTATAAATAAAAAAATATAATACAACATGATATTTCTAGATTTTTCTCTTTGCAGAGGTGATGGACAGAGACAGAAAAACATAAAAATCTGTTTCATCTTCTGAATGCTCTCCTCCTTTGCAGCTATAAGCTCTCATTTATGAAAAAGATTTTCTCCTGCACATGTTCTAAATTATGCATTAAGTTAGGATACGAGTGTGTGTGTGTGTGTGTGTGTGTGTGTGTGTGTAATAGTAATCCCTTGGATGGTTTACTAGGCCAGTGGTATGGCGTGAGTGAGACATGAGGCTTTAACCCCAAAACATATGCTGCTTCCTGTCTCTCTCTCTCTCTGTCTCTCTCTCTAACAGCTTAAAGAAGTCCAGTCCTGCCAATTTCTGTAATGGATTCATTTGCCATGAAAGGATGTGTTTTTGCTGTGCTGTGTCTGTGTGGCGTGTACGTGTCTAACTTGTGTGTGCGAGCGTAAACTTTCCATCTGGGATCTGCTATCAGGAGAGATGAGCTGTGAGCATGTCAGAGTCTCAGTGTGTGTGTGTGCGTGTGTGTGTGTGGGCGCTCATCTGGTCCTGTGAGGTCACTTCCTTCCTCTCTGGCCTCTGTGCTCTTCAAGTGTGTGAAACAGATTCAGTTGTATTAAAGGCCAGCATTTGCACACACAGAGACACTGACAAACACACACACAAACACATGCTGTCAGTCAGTTAAAGTGTGAATAAATGTAGATGTTGAATGTTGATTCTTATTGAATTCTGTCTCTGATTCTTGTCACATTATTTGAAAAGGAGCCTGGTCTCACCACAATTTATAACAGCAAAGGTTTAGAGCAAAGTCAACTAATTTCAATGGAATCACTGATATGTGTGGAATAATTTCGTGGAGCTGAAGTAAATCTGCACAGAGCTTTCACGTAGTGTTCAACTTTGGTAAACTGTGACACGAGAATTTGCTCCACTCAGAAACCGCCTTGACAGAGCTGACCTTTGAGGGACTATTGTCATTGTTACATTCATGCCAATAAAGCATACTGAATTGAAAAAATTTAATTGAGTCCAAAACAGAGGATGCTATCATATTAGCTGTGTCACACCATCACATTTTTATATAACTGTGCCAAAGTATAAACTGCTCCTCAAAAGAGATGCATCATGTCTGCAGTCAGTCGTCAGACAGGAGTCCATAGTATAAGTAGGTCTCTTGAACTAATGTGTTAACTTACTTAAAAACTTACATCGGGAGCTTCTACTTCTTCTACTCCTTGTTTTATTTCCAGCAATATAATTCAATTCAATTTTATTTATATAGCACCAAATCACAACAGTTACCTCAGGGCTGTTTTTATATAGAGTAGGTTCAGACCGTACTCTTTATAATATTATACTTAATAATAATATCATATATAATATAAATAAATAACAAAGAACAAAGGAATAATAAAAGGGAAACCAGGCAAAATGCTATACAGCGTGTGTATGTGTGGACAAAGAAGGCCAATTACTTCATGAAAATAACTGAATCAGTATTAATGAATATGTATTGACGGTTTGAGTGTGAAACGGATGGACTGATGCTGTAGGAATAGACAGAATAATTAAAATATGAAGTTAACAACATCCTTATTTACAAAAATATGTCCCTCTTTTTCCCCTGTGTGTGTGTGCATGTGTGTGTGTGCATGTGTGTGTCACAGCTAACCGAGCACAGAGCGCAGCAGCCAGCAGCTCTCAAACAGGAGACGCCTTAGGGAAAGCACTCGCATCTGTAAGTGCAGCACACTCAAACACACAAACATACATGCACATGCAGATGTGAGAGACCTGTTCAATATTTTATGCAAAGTGATTTTTAAATTGATGTTTATTCATTTTTTTGATTCATTTTTTTTCTTTTTATGACTTTTTGTGTCATGATTTATATCACTATCTATAAATGTTGTTTTCACAATTCTACATGCTTCTCTGACTTTTATGTTTTTATTTTTTCAGATCTACTCTCCGGATCACACGAACAACAGCTTCTCGTCCAATCCCTCCACCCCAGTCGGCTCCCCACCCTCCCTCACAGGTAGCACATGACACCCTTCCAATCACAACACACCAGCTATATAGTCGCAGAACCGACAACATGGAAAAAGCAGAGGTGAAGCAGGCTGGGGTCGGAATTACTCAAATCACAAAAATGATGACTTGAGACTCGACTTGGACTTGTTTCCAATGATTTGAGACTCGACTTGAACATGTTTCAAATGACTTGAGACTTGACTGGAACATGTTTCCAATGACTTGAGACTCGACTGGAACATGTTTCGAATGGTTTGAGACTCGACTTGGACTCGTTTCAAATAACTTAAATACAGTTCTGGGAAAAAAAATGGGAGAAAAAATGTAAAGATGATTCAAACAAACTTAAAACAACACATTTAATTATACATTTTTGTATACTGTATAAAGAATTAGGCTTTGTAGGTGCAATCATTTGGCATAAAATAAGACCATAAAAACACATTAATAATAGCTGTGTCTCCTCTCCATACCCCTCCTCCTCCTCCTCCTCCTCTTATTTCCACCAATTACTCCTCCTCCCGGCTGATGTTGTAAACTCTCCCTGCTCCTTAAAGTGAAAAATGACTTTTCCTAATAATAGTTGTGTCGAATTTGTCTCTAATTGTCGCTGCTACACACACTGTTTGATATTTCTGTGCCGCGCCTTGTGACTGATAGCTTTAATTACGAGCACCACTTCGACAAATCGTTCACAAACCTACCGGCTCTGCAAACACGAGCCCCCTCCCCTCCCCTCTTCCTTCTCCTCCTCCTCGTCATTATAGCTGCCTGGGATATTGCCTGCTAAACCATAATTGGTGTTTATCATTGTGTCAGAGTTACTCCACTTTTTACAAATTAGAAATGAAGCCTATTAGAGCAAACTACATGCAAATTGATATCCAAGGCTAATTCTACGAGGGTGTTTTACAGTGTTGGACTCGGAATAATTTACCCTGCCGTTTAATACATATATTTGTATTTGCACATGAATGTACCCAGGTGATTATTCATTAATTAGCATATGGAAATTAGCATGGAATATGAATAAAGGAAAGGGGAGAGAAAAGACTGTGAGACAAAATGGGAAGACAATTAAAAAAACACGAGCTAATGAGATGAGATCAGAGTTACAAGGGAGAGATCAGTGGTGAGGGCAGAGCGGAGGTAAGAGGAGGAGAACAAGAATGGAGGGGTAAGAAAAGAGAATAAAGAAGGAGAGGGGAGATATAGTAATAAGAAGAGAAGAGGATAGAGGAAAGGAGAGGAAACAAAAGGGAGAGAAGAGTAGGAAAAAGGAGGCGAAAATAGGAGGAACAAGGAGTGGATATGTTGAAGGGCTAAGAAAAGAGGAGGAAAAAGATGAATGAATAGGAAACAAGTGAGGGAAACAAGAGAGAGGAGAAGATAAGAGGACGAAAACAAGAGGAAAGAGAAAATTACATGAGAAAGGAGAAAAAATAGATCAAGCGCTAACTGGGTGCTCTACCTACATTTTATTCCAGCTAGCTGCGAATAAAACTTAACTATCAGACATCAACATGAACACTTCCTTAACCTAACTGGATGTGCTCAATGGGCTGTCTTTAGGTTTTGCTTGTGATTTTCAAACTGGGAAAAACATGGCAGCTATTTTTCAAAAACATCAAATTTCTTCTCAACTATCAAACAAAATTATTGGTGGAGCTTTATTTTTAAATGGGGTTTTGAAGTCATGTTACCATTTAAATGTTTGGTCCAGGATGTGTCTCAGTTGAAAGTTGAGTCTTGATTGGCTGACAGTAAAAAATAGTGTGTGTCTGTGAGGATGCAACAACATATAAACGTTGTTAGCATTAGCAGTCATTAGCAGTTCACATTTGCTATGAGCTGGTGAGGATTTAACCAGCATTTAAAAAAAGTTGTGGCAAAGTCAATTCATGAATGAAATGACAATCCTGGGAACAAAATGTCAGGGGGGAATAAACAGAGAATATAAAAATAAGATTGGAGAGTTATTGTGACTGACTAGTGCTATCATCATGTTTATGGCAGGCTAGCATGTTAGTGGTTAGCTCGCCAGCTACAGTACGACTTGTCACTATGTCATCAAGCTTCAAAAACCAAATATTTTACAAAGATGTGCAGGGTAATTGCACTGTGCTACTTTCTGATGTGACCAGGCCTTTACAGCATATTTTCTCACCATTTCTCTTCCATGCAGATAGTTTTGGTTTTATTACTCCAGCTTTTAAGGTGTCTACTTTCTGAGGTTTCTGTCTCCACACCACTACAATGGAGGTTAATGAATATTCATTTGTGGGGCTCACAGCATAGGAAAATGACTTAAATTGAACAGCAACATCCCTTTACTGAAACAGTGTCCCAGTTCTGGATGATCCACAGAACACCCTGCAGGCAGTGTTAATAGGTACTATTTTCTTTGGTGGAAAGTAGTTTCAATAAACACTGTTCAGTGTGTTTGAGGTTTTACCAAGAGTAACAGGGGCACTGATTTGGAAACATGTGTGTTACTTTTTAGTTTATCCAAATATCATTTTTCAGTGCTTTGAGCACCACAAACTAAATTGAGGGTATCTGTCTCTGAAACTTCCATTCACAACCCCAATACTAAAATTCACCACAGAGAATTCATAGATAGATACCCTCAAAACCTGGACACATAAAACCAAAACTATCTGCATGACCAGATACAACAGGGGTAAGCTGCAAAATGTGTTTTTAGTGATAAGGGTGAACTCAGTGCCTGAATTGGGCCAGTGCTCATAGGTACAGAGAAGCAGCATGTGAGATATCTATCCAGTTGAGTACCGTTTCTTATTAGTTGGTACTGCTACTTTGTAATTACTCAGTGTGCAAAACCAACCCATTTCCTTGTCCAGCAAGCAGCGGAAAGAAGAAACACTTTACAGTTGCTTTGTCAGGTACTACATGTCGTCTGGTTTAGTTAGAAAGCTGCTGGATATAAATTAGCACCTCCAAAATTCTCTATCAAATGGTCATTACAAGTCCTGGCAGGTATCACTTGCTGCACTGAATTAGTCATTTGTGGCCTTGAATTCATGTCTTGTGCTCAATTTGTGCCCACAATTGCTGTATGTGGATGCTATGTATGCTGCTTTTTTAAAGTACTGGCATCTTTTGTTTTTCCAATTCAAGCACTGTGTAAACTAAAGCTTTAACAAAATGATGATTTTTTCTTTTTAAAATAAAATGAGTCTGAAACCCGCCTGAGCCAAAGAAAAATCATCTATAAGCTTGTCTCACTTCTGAAACCCAAATGCTGTTGAAAGGCCTCCACGTACCAGCCCGTCATCACTCAGAGCCTCATGTCAATGTAAATTCACGTTGCTGTCTCTCCTCTGTCTATCAGCTAATGAGACCTGTCGATTCAGATCCCAACCTTCAGAGTGACAACAAACACAAAAGCAGAAGAGAGCAGAGACACAAAGCTTGTTTATTCTGCAGAGGGCCCATGCTAATCAACCACTTGTACCTTTTCAAAGACAAAAGCCTGATATTAGCATTTCTGTTATGAGATATGAGTTGGTTTGTTTTTGTCTTTTCTTCTTCATCTCTATGTTTATTGTGTCCGAGCACCACGAGTGGATACGACGAGAGACTCCTCATGTGTGAAGGCGTTTTGTCTGCCGTTTGGTGCTGTACATTGAGTGGTTTCTTTTTTTGACATATGAAAGGAGGTTTTGGCGCTAGACCACATACAGACATCCATCTATTTTCTGTACACACTTATCCTGTGCAAGGTCGCAGGGGGGCTGGAGCCTATCCCAGCATGCTTTAGGCGAGAGGCGGGTTACACCCTGGACAGGTCGGCAGTACAGAACATACATGCAGATGAATGGATGACAGTTTGAACTAACCTAAACAAAACACAAAAAACTCCCAGATCTCCTGCTCATATCTCCTTGTTCTCTGAATCCTGTCATCCCCGTCCCCTCCCCTGATGATGTCTCCTTGTCTCCTCTCTCCTAGCTGCCAGTTCAGCTGTCTGGTCGAGGAACGGCGGACAGGGAGCGTCATCGCCAAACTATGAGGCTCCACTGCACTCTCTGGTATGCACACACACTCACACACACAACCACATTTTGTACATGTCAAAAATTGATATTGTTTTAAAAGGGTCAATTCACCCAAAATCATATCTTCAGACTGTCTCCTATTTACACATTGCAGATAGCAGATTACATAGTTTTTTATTTGTTTGTTTGCCGAGGTTTTGAGATCACCATCACAATACTGTGGAGATGAATATGTTTGTCTATGGGATAATGCTTTATATTAAGATCCTTAATATTATAAGCGTAATTATAATGCATATTAAAGGATTTATTAACCATAATAAGGCATTGTTCTCGCTTTATATCCGGTAGCTGCAAAAAGCATAGTCAACTGTTAATAAGTGCATAGTTAACTGCTAATAAATGAATAATAAAGCTTTTTTTTAACCTTTTTAAAGCAACAAAAAAAGCTTAGTAAAGGTTTAACAATGACAGAATAGGTAAGTTAGTAAGATGAGTTTGTAATGCTGTTATAAACAATTATAAGAAGTGCTTATAGACGTATTATAATCTAACAATAAATGTGTTTATGCTATGCTATTATTTACACTTATATGGTCATATTAACACATAACAATGTTAATTAGCACCTTAGAAGGACTTATAAGGGCCTTATTATCTATTAACTAACTCTTATTACAAGGACCTTAAAATAAAGCGTTTATGGTGCTTCAAGCATTTACAGTAAAAATATCTGATCTGAAAACTCGGACAAATTAAACCAAAACTATCTGCATGAAGATTCACTAGGTGTTTACTTAAATTTGCTTTAGTTGCTTTACTTCTGCTTTTGAAGTAGAGACAAGTGAACGCAGTCACTTTGAGTGAAAACATTGCTGAATTTACATTTTTATTATTTTTACACAGCCGAATCACAGTGTTCCTGGATCACGTTGCCTCATCTGATTGACAGTTTCGTGACATAGAGCTCTTTATGCCAACATTCTATTGAAGTGTAGCCCCAAGCCCATTGGTTCCTATTGAAGACGTAACTCTTTATAAACAGCTCACAAATATATATATTTATATATTTTTTAAATACTGTCATATTTAGCAAACGTTTCTCAAACGGGAGGAATTTGTGCATTTGTTGGGACTATTTTCAGCAGTGGATGAATACACATTTGGTGCTCTAGCTGGTATTCACAGCAGCAGGACGGTGTGTGGGGCATTGAGTCAAAATAAACTACAGTGTGTGCGTTCATGGTAATGAAGGAACATGTCACGCAGTGCAACAGTGTGGCTGTTTTTGGACAACAATGGAGCTCTATGGCACAGACGAATAAGATGTATCAGGCTTTGGATACACACACAATATTTGTTAGTAGGATCAGTTCATTGTTGGTTTTGGTCTTTTCATGGGAGAAAAAAAAAAGAAAGAAAAAAAAGAAAAATCTATTCATGTTCACATGGACCTGTGGTAACTCGTTACTGAGTCTCTGCCCCCTGTCCTCTGTATTTTGACTATTTAATGCAGGTAAAGACCCAGCGATATCACTCATAATCTCTATAGTCTTTCTGAGAGATCAGGATGTCCCGGAACGGACGACCAGCTTTTCTGTTTCATCCAAACTACATCTCAGAATGAATGTTGAGAGTCAGAAGTGCTTCAGTTTACAGACAAGGATAAGAAAGAAAACTTCAGGTTTTTCATCTATTTCCGTGTACCTTCGTTCTGCAGCAAAGTCGTATCGAGGACCGCCTGGAGCGTTTGGATGATGCCATCCACGTACTGCGGAGCCACGCTGTGGGACCGTCGACGGGTATGGCCAGCGGGCACGGTGACATGCACAGCCTCATCGGGGCCGCACATTCGCACAACGGCGCTATGGGCGCTCTGGGCAGCGGGTACGGGACGGGATTGCTGTCAGCCAACAGACACTCCCTCATGGTAAGACCTGAGATTGTGTTTTTACACTGTAAAAACTGTAATGAGTGTGAGGGTTATGCCATGCACTGGTGGACTCGGGGGGCGCCCCCATGTTCGAAAAAACATTGCAGCAGTGCCCTCTTGGATGGCCCTATGGTAGATAAAACATCATAAAGTGCCCTCTAGGGTGCCCATCCAGTGGACAAAGCATAGTAAAGTGGCTTCTAGCCCTTACAGTGGAGAAAACGCAATACAGTGCTGTATACCCTACCGCATTCAGCTAGTGCCATTTTTTTTTTTTTCACCCCTGCCCCTCAAACAGCCTGAGTCTGCCACTGCTGCCATGGATAGAAGGAGCAGCACAGAAGTCCCATTAATCCCACTAAATATGGTCCTCAGTGTTAATATGGCTTTTTTGAAAGTAAGACCATGCACATTTTAAGCTGATAGAGTACCAAATCAAAGCTGAAACACTGAAAAAGAATCTCCTCTAAGCTTTTTACTCAGAAGAATCTAAATTTACTGTTACGGTATTGTAGTGCTGAATATCTAAAGCCTCTTCATATTGAGCTGTTTGTCAAAAACACTTGTGTCAAATATGTCAACCTCAATATGTCGCCAGCGCTCATATTCAGTCTTAAAATCCTTTTAAAAGTGAGTCAGGCTGGCAGGATACACAATATATAAAATGACAGGAATATTTCATTTCAAGAATTATGTACTCATATGTAAGATTATTTACGTGGTTTAATTAGAAGAGGAAGAAGAAGAGAAATCCACGCACACTCACTGTTACTGCTACTGCAAAGAGTCCCGTTCTTCAAAATATTCAGTAATCTAGAGAGATTTGCTGGTGGCAAAAAAAATTCCAATGGTATAAGCAAAAATAAATGAATTCCTGAAAATGAAATCCGGCCACCAAGAAACACAGACTGTACAGCTAGTAATAGGTGATCTTCACCTATTACTAGCTGTACAGAGATAAGCGTTCTTGAACCAAGGTTATTTGTCTTTTAATTCAACTCAGTGTAGCAGTTAAAAAGAAGGCAATTCTTAATTTTTTGTTATGATGTGGAACTTCACCAGGAAGGTTGTAGTTGAAAAATAGATTTAATATCTTACAAAAGGAAAATCAAGGCCAGTCACATTGAAACAAGTTTAATAATCTTGCATGTGTTGCTTGACAAGAGTATTTGTCTTGGATTTAAATTTATAAATGAGACTTTACTTATGTCTACACACAGCTGAAAAACATGAAGTGGCGAGTCACTGAAAAAACAGTCATACTTTTTTAAAAACCTTTTTTCTATTTGTCGATTTTAAATGGATCACAGTGTGAAGCAAAGAAATTATAGGTACAGTATTGTACAGAGATAGAGGTCAAAACAGATCATGTGAAAAAAGGAGGAGCAGAGGAGTAAGGGGAGGATACGAAGAAGAGGAGAGAAGAGTGGGGCTGAGGAAAGGAGAAAAGGGAGAGAGGAAACGAGAGGAGAGGAGGTTGAATTGAAAATATGAAGTAAGACAGCAGTAATGTTTTCCATATTTAATTTTTGTCAACTTGAAACAATAAACATAAAGAACCTAACAGCTGTGAGACATAAGGAGATGTAGGAGGGCGAGAGAGAAAGAGAGAGTGAGAGAGAGAAAGAGAGAGTGAAAGAGAGAGTGAAAGAGAGAGTGAAAGAGAGAGAGAAAGAGAGAGAGAAAGAGAGATAGAGAGAGAAAGAGAGAGCAAAAGAGAGAGAGAAAGAGAGCGAGAGGGAGAGAGAGCGAAAGAGAGAGAGAAAGAGAGAGCAAAAGAGAGAGGGAGAGAGAGAAAGAGAGAGCGAAAGAGAGAGAGAAAGAGAGAGCGAGGGAGAGAGAGCAAAAGAGAGAAAGAGAGAGAGAGGGAGAGAGAGAGCGAAAGAGAGCGAAAGAGAGAGAGAAAGAGAGAGAGAAAGAGAGAGAGAGGGAGAGAGAGAGCGAAAGAGAGAGAAAAAGAGAGAGAGAGAGAGAGAGAGTTATAATACACAGCCAGCATAAACACATTCAAATGCCTGAACATGTTCAGTCAGACCTACTTTGTTTATTTGTGCTTTCGTGCATATTCACATGTAGACACATACACACAAACACCAGATGTTCATGCAAACTAACACACAAGACACTCTGCACACTGTCACAACCTCGTCAACACCTCTCTCTCGGGACAAAAACGTGGCCACAGCCTCTGTGGCGTCATCCATCAGGCTTCTGAAGGGACATTTTGACTTTTGTTCCGTCCAGGAGTTTTGCATTGTGGCTGTAATGAACACTTCAGCCTCCAGGGGACGCTAGCAGCAGTGAAGGAAATGTGATGTGAATAGGGTGACTCAGAGTTCTGAACCCACAGGGATGAATGGTTCAGTCTCACTGCTCTCGTTAATGTTGTTTCCAGCAGCAGCAGGCGGACAGACAAAGTTAGCGACTAGCTAGTGAAGTAAGTGAAACATCTAGCAGCTAGAGGGAAGTTTTTTTTGGTAGTTGGTGGAGACCAAACCAGAGCTACAGGCACAGTAAATATTGGACTTAAATTAATCAGGTGGACACACAACATGACTTTAATGGGATGATAATGTTGCTCTGTGTGTTTGCTAACGTTTAAACTATATCAACTTCATAGGGTGATAATATGTCAAATGTGTGTCTGCTGTTGTTGTGCTTGTTGTGGAGTTTTGCCCCAGGTGTTAAAAAATACTGATTAATGCAGATTTAAGATAAGTCATTAAAGTGAAGAAAGACGAATTAGGCATTCGGTTCAGAAACGTAACCATTCAGAAAGACATTTTAAGACATGTTGTTTTGGGGAAGATAATTCTGGAGGAAAGAGACAACAAACAAATGTTTGGTTTTATGAAATGATTTAAATATTAGTCTAGAGAAATAAGACAAAAAATGTATTTAACCTTTCACGATTTTGTTGAATTTGAGTAGACTGATAAGACATCGCTGCTTTTTAAGACGGTATAAAAAGGAAAGAAAGAAAAGACAGTTTGGTGTTCTGATTTACAGCGTGATTTGAACATCACACTAGAGGAAATAGGGCTAAGGGATCTAAATAACATCACTAAAAGCTCTTCATATTAATGGGATTTTTATACTTTGCTGTAAGTTTGATAAAAGCTTGACAGAACACATTTTTGCTTTTCAAACTGTGTACATAAAGAAACTCCTGTATGGTTTTATCAATAAAGTATTAAGTTGTGAGAAACGTGTTAAAATGATTTAACACGTTTGGAAAGTGGAAAGAAGAGAACAGAGAAAAGTGTTTGGATTCATGATGTCATTTTAAGTTTGTGGTAAAGAAAATGTTTAAAATTTAAGGGAGATACTTATAAACTACTTTTCAGTTTCATTTGGAGGTGCTTTTAAACACTTTCCTGCTCTTTGGGCATCCCCTGAGACAAATTTGGCATTTATCCTGACGTGTGCTTTAGCCCAAGAAAACCTTAAAAATTAACTTCTTGTTAAGGGAAATATTTTTACAAACCACTTTTCAGTTTAATCTTGAAATTATTCCAAATGCATTTCTGACTTGTTTTTATACATATGCAACCAGTGCAAACACTGTTTACATATGGATTCTTTCAAAACACACACACACAGAAGCTCATAAATTGCTGTTTGTGTTGCCATTAGGACCCGTGTGTGTTTATGCAGGCTCTGGATTATTGGCTGATAGAAAAGCAGACTCATTAAGACTGAAACACAGCAGCTCTATAAAAGGTTTTTCCATGGGCCCGGGTCGGCCCTCTTTAGCCGTGTCGTGCCAAGCTAAACCCTGGTGACATACGCTTCACAGCAGGGGTTAGCTGCACCGAGCCACGCTGCTGTGGTCCTGCTTGGTAGCAGGGCCAACTCTTAGCTGTGTCCTCAGCGGCTAAACTCATGTGTGTCTGTTGCTGCTTCACATTAAAAGCTTTCCACCGACAAACTGGCGGGATGCTTTTATCATGAAGAAGTTATGGGAAATGCAATGTGTCTGTCACCAAGTAAGCTGAGCTTCATTAGCAGTACTATTCTTCAATAAAACAGGTCTAATCAACCAGATATGGACATATTCTGTGCTATTTAGTCAGCGAGTCAGTTTTATATATTGCAGGGAGGAATAGAACAAACAGAGCCAGTGAGATGAAAAGGGCTTCAGGCGACAGGCTTTTACTGTGGTTTGTGACCAGCACACCTCCAACTCGTCATCAAGGTAAACATTACATTACAAGGTAAGCAACTTTACCATGCTGTGCAGTGCAGTAGAAAAACACTCACACTGTCAGGCAAGGCATGGCTACACCCCCTACTAAGAAAAAATCTATAACTACACACACACACACACACACACACACACACAGCCTCATAAATATCATGGACAAGTGCATGTGCTGGTTAACATCACATTGAGGGGACCCAAACCTGACAGCCCACTGACATTGTGGGGTCTCACCTCTATAGAGTAGTTTAATTGGAGGAGCTGCTGGTTCCAGAAGTGTTTCTCCTCACTGTAAATTCCCTTTTCAGTTTTATTTTAATGATCTCCTAAATATTCCCTTATATAGACACAGAGGAATCATGTTTATCATTGTGCAATACAATAGCTTTATGTTATGACCATCAGTTCGAATAATTTTAACTTAGTTTGTGAGAAATCGTGTTTTTTTCTGTCAGCTTGGTATGGCTAATGGCTGAAGTACTACAATACCCATGAGCCTCAGTTGGTGTTGCTGTTGAGAAGGAGCCAGTCAGAGGCATAAATCAGTGTCATCAGTTTTTCTATACTAAGTCTGGTACAATACATTAAAGTTTCGTTATCGATACCAAAACTATACATTTTTCTCACCAATGGACAGACAAAAACAATATTAGACAAGACTGAGTATTAGACTAGATTATTTTTTTCTTGACAATGTTTTTTGTGTCCCTTGTCAACTCTTTTAAAAAATGTTCTCTCTAAGAGATGCATATGGCGACTGCAGTATAGTCAACGTTACGTAATGAATGTGTTTTTGGCAAATAAACTATAGTTAAGACATGGTTATGGTTAGGCAACTAAACTTGGTTAAAGTTAGGGAAAGATTGTTGTCATGGTTCAATGTGAAATGGACAAAACCTTGATTTAAATAAGTTAACAGCTGATTAAAGAATATGTAAACAACATTGTGAATCTGACATTCTGACATTCAGTGCCCATTTTTAATACTTTTCAATACTCGATTTTGTGGACACATTTCAGTTGGTACCAAAAACTATTGAGGTTTGGTTCCCAGGCCTAGGTATAGTCTCTGTAGCATGTACTTTGCACTTTGTGTGTGTGTGTGTGTGTGTACAGTGTAAACAGGAGGTTTGAACCAAAAGAAAAGAAGGACTCAGTAGAAATACTGAAAAGAAAGAAATTAGTGCAAAATAGAAACAATAAAGTGAGAGGAAAGAGTGATGTCATCTCTAAAATGAAGCCATTGTGTTTGAGACTTTTTTCTGGTTTTCTCATGCATACATTCACTCTCTCTCCTTCTACTGTTCTATGTCAGTCTACCAATGTCTCGCTTACTCATGTCTGTTTCTTTCTTTTTTCTTTATCATCATCCCCCAACTCCTCTTTTCTGTTTTTCACTACTCTTTCCTTTTTTCCTCACTTTTGTCATTTTTATCTTTCTTGACTTTCCTGTCTCCCTTTTCCAATCCCCCTCTACTTTTTTCCTTTCTTTTCTTTTTCCAGTCTCTATTTCTGTAACTTTCCTGTACTTCCTTCACTGTTCTTTCTTTCTTTATGTTCTTACCTCTTGTTTCTTTTCTACATATTTTTCCATGTACGCCCTCTCTCTCTTCTGTTGTGTTTCCATGCTCTCTCTCACTGTCTCACACACAAACACACACACACATTTTCTCTCTTACTGACACATTTTATTACATATTTACTTTATTACATATTTTGTGTCACTTTTGTTTTCATCTTCCTGTCTTGTCCTTATTCTCTCTCTCTGTCTCTCTCTCTCTCTCTCTCTTTCACTCACACACACACACACACGCACACAGCTGTATGTAGTTTGGCAATGTTAGGTAGAGACGCCTGCAGGCTGAGGTCATAGCTCTGGGAAAACAGGTGGTAGACTGATGCGGGGGAGAGAGAGGGTGAGAGACATATACATAGACATGAATGCATCAAGCACACACTCAAATACATAAACGCATTAATGCAGAAGTACATAAACACATAACCCTATCTTCCGACATTTTAAATTGGTTTTAATTAGGTTGATTTTTTCTTTATGCTCAAATCATTACAGTCACTTTTTAACACTGAATAGAACAGTGCAGAAAAGCACAAAATGTTCCACAAAACCAAGAAGGGAATGCAAAACAATAAGTTAATTGTGTTCCAAATGTAAATTATTGTCAATGTGATCCCAGTACTGCTGTCTGCTACTTCTGCACTACTGTCTACCTCTGATGATGTGTTTAAGTCACGCTAGTTATTTTACTGCATCGCAGCTTAGTTTGTAGGATGACTCTAAAACGGAGGGGGAAAGGTTAAAGGAGAGAAGAGTATCTCTCTCTCCATTAAGCAGTGTTACCGTAAGTGAAATGGATCATAATCTGCATCGCTTTGCTAAAAACACACTAATGCATTTTAATACTCTGCATCTCCCCTCTTTTCTCTGTCACTAAAATGACTCCTATAAGCTGATGGAAATCCACCCATTTACCTCCAGTACAATCATAAATAATAAATAAATAAATAATAAATTACATGTTCAGTTATCAAATAATGCCTGTAATGCATGGTTGTCCACATACTTCTGGCCGTGTAGCATAATACCTGGTGGAAACAGGTGGTAAACAAACAGTAGGCTGAAATGACTTGTTGCTTAGCATTTCTTAAATATATTGAATTTATTTGTTATACATCATGCAGTGTGATAGGTTCAGTCTATTTATTTACGTTTATGTGCTAATTTATTCCGTGATGTAACGCTGAACAAAAAGATGTGTAAACTCTGACCTTCAGCTGGTGATCATTGTAAATTAAACAAATATTAAGAAGAAACAACAAGAATTTCAGTTTTTTTGTTAGAAAATCTTCATGTATATAGTTATTGTTCATCTGATAAATGTGGGCTGTTGTGTTTGTCCTCAACTTAAATGTTCCTGAAAAGATAAACTATAGCACTGTATGTTAATACACAGTGCTATAATATGATAGTGTTGTTTCAGTGGAGTCCGCCTTCACTGTTTGTATTCAAAAGTTGTGTGATATGAATATTTATGAGAAAAAGAGGCCATGATCATTGGACATTTGTGTGCAGCCCCGCGTTCATAATTAGATAAATAAACTTTAACAACCTGATAATTGCTTAATACAGCATGGTTTTGAGTCTCAGGTCGAGCGACAAAAATGTAAAAATGTCTCTCAACCCTGTATATGGAGGACCAACTGTGACAAAAAGCAAATAAATAAATTAATACACCTTATACTACTACTAAATAATATGACTGTATAAAATATAATTAAAGTGAAAAAATATTATGTGCAATAAATAATTAAAGAATACAAAAATATAGCATATATTTGGCATGCTCTACATGCAAAATCTACATATATTATAAATTATTAAAAAGTATTTTCAAAAAAATCTGATGGTCCACTTACTAGCTGCAGTGGTATGTGACATTCTTCATTAGCAGACTTCGTTTTGCCTTGGGGTGCAGTTGAAAACTCAGGAGAAGGCCAGTAAGTGGACCTTGAGTTTTGATTTTTATTTCACTCAAACTACTAGTTCCAATGTCCTGAATGACGCTTCACACTCAACTATTAAAGAATATTTAACAGTGCATCTGTATAAAAATAAAACATGATAAACCATTCATTTCAGAATATAAAATGTAAAAATAATTTTAAAAAACATGTAAAAAAACATGAATATGGATGAAAAAAAGTGCTTTCGCTAATGTTAACATGATCAGCATCAAGATAAATTATTTTATGCTGTGTGGGCACGTTGGCAAAAGCATATTTAAATACCATATTTGGCTGTCTATAGGCCTATGTGGTTTAAAACATACTAATTTAATTTCTCACATGTATCAAAGCAAAAAGGCCACATGACAAAGGATTTAATAAATTATCATTTCTTTTTCGTTCAATATTAACCGATCCTCCAGAAGTTATTTACCTCATAAGCCATTTTTCCAAATGACGTATTTCCCAGTGCCTCCTTTCTTTTCTCATTTTTTATTGGCATTTTTCTCCACAGAAGAGTCCGTCATCCTTCAAAATGCATACATATCACGCCACTGGAAAATGTTGCTGTACTTTTCCTCCCATGGAAGCCCAACCTCAACACTGAGCTCTGTCTGTGTGTGTCTGTGAGTGAGTGTGTGCATGTGTGTGTTGACGTTGCTACAGCAGGTGCTTTCTGTCAAGTGTTCAGTTTGCACAGAGAGGAGACTGTGCAGTTTGAAAAATGTTCCATCACGTGTGTGTGTGTGCATGCATGTTAAGGTTAGACCAATGTAGACTCCAGTCCAGTTTGTTTGCAGTTTAAATATCTAATGTACAGTATATCACATCTCCAGAAATGCATTGCATTCACAAAATAAAAAACTGAGAGGCGTTCTTGTAAGTATAACTTCCATATTTCTCAATTAGTGATGTAGCATCCCCTAATATCCCCTCTCATATTTACAAGACCTATATCATTTAAGTGTGAGATCCATAATTATGAAACACAGATTTTGTAGTTATGAGACCCTTTTCTCATAGTTACGAGAAAATGTACCCAGTTTTCTATTCTTTGGTGACTCCAAACCACTTCTGTATTTCTTTTTGTCTTTGCTTTAGTTTTAATTCATTTTGTACAGTTTGAAGGGGAAATTAACATTTTGTCTTTAATACTTTGAATATGCCTGCTCCCAGAGGATTATTCCCAATGATTTTGCTAAACCCTTCCCTCTAGTGCCACCTTCAGGATGAAATCTTCCATGAATGCACAGGAAATATAAAGCTCTAATGGTCATATATTCAGGAAATCTCCTGATCATATTCCTGCTACCCTGAGGATGAACCCTTTAGATTTGAATGACCTTTCTGCAAGTGTCACCAACAGGACAAACTTTACATTTAAAGATTTTGACTAATAAGTAGCATTGTGCGAAATCAGCTCTCTAGAGTTATAGAAACTCTGTGTGGTGTATTTGTGTCTGGTAAAATTTCTAACTGGACTTCCTGCTTCATATTACATCTCCTCCTTTCGTCTCCTCTTCCTCTGCAGAGATGTGTTTTTTCGGACTGCGACAATAATTGAAAACGACACACGGAAATTGCTGAAATCCGTCTAATACGAGTTGAAATATTACAATTTACGGAGTTAGTAAATTGACAGAGTTTATTCTTCTCTCAGACGTGTTACTGCAGTAGCAGAGACAGACTTGTCCCTACTGTTTACAACTGCATGACAAATCTGTCTGTGTGTGTGTGTGTGTGTGTGTGTGTTAGAGAGAGACTGAAAGAAAGTGTTTGTGTGTGTCATCTCTTGACCCAGAAATTCCCTTCTTTCTCTTCTTCTTCTTCCTGTGTAATCAGCGCGCGCGCACACACACACACACACACACACACACACACACTTCAAATGAACACACTTCCCGCTGATCTACATTGCAGATGACAGCTACTCAGCACCTCCTCCTCTATCTCCTTCTCTGGCTCTTTCTCTTTTTTGACTTCAGTCTGCTTTATTGGAATGACATTCAGATAGAATCTGCGAATAAAAGTTCTAAGTATCCATTAGAACAAAATTTATTTTATATCTCCTGTTCATGAATTAAAATATTATCGAAATCGCAATATGGTCAAGTGTAATATCCAAATCGCCAGAGCTGCAATTTTTGGATAAAGGTAAAATGTGTCACAACATACTGTTATAAATGAAGCATTTTGGTGCTACAGAGATGCCCCAGCCTACAAATCATATTCTCCAGACATAAGGGAACATGCTTGTTTGTTACAGACCCCAGCAAAAATGACATCATCATTTTTATATATTTTTTCAGTGAAAATGAAATGCAAAAATGATCATTCCCACTAAAATTGTGACTCATATTGCAATTGCAATATCTGTCAAAACAACTGCAATATAATTTTTTTTTTTTTGCATATTGTTCAGCCTTACTCCGTGCCAACTTCCTGGTATTTACAAACATTTTCTGAGAGTAGTAAAGTGAGCAACACGTTTCGCACAGCTAACCCCAATGAAACATATGCAAAATGTGTTACTCATTCTTCTACTTCATTCATGATTCTTTTTAATTGCCAACACTGGACCAGGACCTGACTGAGTTATACTGTTGTCCAGATGACTTTTGATTTTTATATAAAAAAAGGTACTGTTCTTGTAGTGGTACTGAAACTTAGGTATCGTATTGACACCAATATAATACCAAGCACTAATTGTACCTTTTGCATGCTTTATTTGCTCTGGTTTCAGTTCATTTCTATTAAAATCACCTTACAGAGATGTGAAACCGTCACAATCAATATGGCCCTTTCAATTGTATGTTTTGTCAAATTTTCATCACACGATGTATGTATAAGTTAATCATGAGCTACTGTATGTCAGACTGGATGCTGTGAAAAGAATCATGAATTTTGTCAGTCTGGTGTCAGATTTTTGAGGGTCCTTAAACGCACCAACACGGAGAGTTTTCAACGCACTTTTTGTTATGTTGTTGTGACGGGATAACACAGTTGAGACTGGTGACTCTCCCTGTTTGTGCATTCAAGGACACTCCAACATCTGTTTTTTTTACATGTGGCGGTTGCAACAGCTACTTTTTTTTAAATAAATCAAGTAAACAATATTCACTTCATACTTTTCACAGCAACCACGTGTGCGTCTTATTTGTTGCCTGGGTTGATTTTCAGAGAGCGTCTCATAAATGATGATGCTTTCCAGCTGTCGAAATTAAATCACAAATGTCCGAGTGTCCTTGAATGCAACTCTGGCAAAAATCAGGAAAAAAACCAACACTCCCTTTGACCAGATAATCTTAACTCAAGATCTACTCACTAGCTTTTTCTGCAGCTTTCAACCGCAGTTTTCAGTCAAGGTCACGGCTGACAAAACAAATCAACAAATTTTACTTGCTGAAAATCAAAACTTTTCACTGATGCTTCCATATTGTCATTGGCTGCATGATTAGGTCATCCAATCAGATGTCTTGAACCTGAGGGACATTCAGTAAGTGGGCGGGGCTGTGGTGTATGGTGACTATCTGAGCTACACCAGAGGAAGATCAGTTTATGTGTAATTTATTTATGTTTTTCTCTTCCGTCTGTCTCGTCGTCTTCCCTCCTCATTGAACTAAATTAAGCAAGAGAGAAGGAAGGCTCGTTAAAATATAAAAGCCCTCCATTAAAAATGTACACCACCCTCGTTGTCTCCCTCTCTGCTGCCGTTTTACATTTGGGAATCCAGGCGGTGATGAAAGGCAGAGAACTGAAAGAAAAGACAGATAGAAGAACGAGAGGCAAATAATAAATGAGAGAGCAAACAGACGTATGGACGGATAGACGGGGGACGCTCAGTTTGAAACACACATGCATGTAAACAAGCCAGTCGACATTTTGTGATATTTGCATGGGGCGAGAGGGGAGTTTGGCATGTGGTGGGAAAGACCTCGCTGTCAGCCCAGCTGGATTAGCAGACAGACAGAGGGATTTGATTTTCAAAACAACTTTATTTACACTATGGTTATTATGCAATACACCAAAAAGGTCAAAACAGACAATAGTGATCATGTATTTAGTGACATTTTAAAAATATCTGTCACATGTCATGTCAATCACAATAACACCACAGTTGGGTAATAAAATCACTTACATTTTTCATAGCTCTATAAATTTTAAAGTTCCTCTCATTCTCCCTACTTTTACAAACCAACAGTTTTACCCTGTCGTATAATAGAATTAAGCCTTTGTCACCTTATTATAATTATTATAATCTGCTCCAAAAATGAACATAGCTTGAGACAATTTCTTCATTAAATATCCTGAAAACATTTGCTTCTCAAAGTTCTCTCTCTCTCAAAAAAAAAAATCTCCATTCTTATACACTGCCCAAGGATCCCAGGCCCCTAGGGGCCCAAAAAGTCCCTCGTTTGCTATCAGTTAGTTTTAGTAACCTGAATTTGCACCAATGTCAACTACGCAGATTCTGTACCAGCTGATCTTGTTGCCCTGTCTTGTTAAAAGGCCCTTTGTCAAAGTCTATTATATTTATTTAGTACTGTGCTCACATTGGTATGTATTCCTACATAAAGTTGTGCAAATGAACACAAACTGACACAACTATTCTAGTTGATGTTGAGCTTATCGGCCACTGTTTACCTGGTTGGAAAAGCAATCAAGCCAATCAGAGCTCTGTAGGCGGGACTAAAGGAGAACTCCACCTATTTTACCCTTCAATGTCTGTTTACAGGTGTCAGAGATTGCTGACACCTGTAAACAGACATCTGATAAATTGCCTCAAGTGATGTCACTTGAGTCAGCGTCGGTTGGGGCTAAAGACTACAAGTTCGAAAATGAAAAAAAATCTGGGGGTGTGGAGTTAGAAAGAAGTCCTCCGTAGCCCGCTCCGCATCTCAAACACACTCAAATCTCTGACCGAACTGTCGGCAATTGAGTTGCATTGTGGATAATGTAGGCGCCAGGTTTTTACACGGTAGAAGAATGTATGGAATAAAAAAGACAAGATCTCTGGTTCTGCTGCATCGATTTTTGTCCATTTGTCCATTGTGGGTCCAACAATTTTAGAAGAGTGCAATGCCAAATCAGTGGAGTGCTCTTTGAAGAATGGGTATATCATTGTACTATGCCAGAGTGCAGGTGTTGTAAGATAACTACTAACTCTTAAATCGACATATTTATTTGATCAACGTGACAAACATTGAAGTGCTAAGTGCTCCCTGCTACCACTACCGCAGCTTCTGTTTCAACTGAAAATGAAATGACAATGACAATGAATAAATGGCTGAATCATGCGCTGCTAATTGGTCAGGGTAAAATAACCCTCCTCCCAAACAAAAAACAGCGAACATGAGCACAATGTCAGGCTGAATAATGAATTGAAATGAAATGGCAATTCTGTCTGATTATCACACTATTAAAGACCCTCCACACTGTGTCCACACTGCCATTCAGCTTTTGCACAATATTTACATACCACCTTAGCGTTTACAATATACAGATCTAAATAACTATCATGATTCATATCAGGCCTCTGTCCTGCTGATATGTTCAAAGGTAAAAAGCTCAGGAAGAGGAGGGTGAGAGAGAGAGAGACTATTTTGAACCACAGGATGCCACGAGAAAGCTGGCATCACACACGCACGCGCGCGCGCACACACACACACACATAAAGAGAGCCCATCTCGTGCCAAAACAGTGAGTCCCTGCTGGAAGCTGCTCGGTGCTCTGGGAATTAGAAATCCCACAATTAAACATATGGGCATTAAGATAATTGTCAGTTGTTGTGCTGCCGTTTGTATGTGTGTGTGTGTGTGGCAGACAGATGGATAGGATTCAGCCAAGCACACACACACACACACACACACACACACGCCCTTACAGTATTTCCCTGAAAACACGCATGAAAAACAAGAAGACACACTCGAGTAAAAAAACAAAAAAAACAAAACAAAACTGTAAATATACATGTCAGACATGCAGATATGAACCTGGACTGAGACACACACAGATACACACAAGCACAGGCAGTCCGGAGGAGCAGAGCACAGTATGTGTACCTGACTTGTACTGTACTGGAAAAATTAAGAAAAAAGCATTGGGCAGGATAGTGTGTGTGTGTGTGTGTGTGTGTGTGTGTGTGTGTGTGTGTGTGTGTGTGTGTGTGTGTGTGTGAGCGAGAGAGAGACAGCTGGAGATCTTCAGTGTCTTAGAAAGGCAGAGGATGCCCTCAGCAGGTCAGTTACAGAACTACAACATCTGGAGGCAAAAGAAAGAAAAAATACATAGAAAGAAAGACAGAGCAGAGAAGAGTACATTTATTTTCCAATGTTCATGTTTATGACCATCTCATGTGTCCAATAGTTTTGTGATGTTGAAGAGTAACATTTTCCTTTCTCTTCTCTGGTGTTATCACATTAAAATATACAAATATAACGAGTTATACTTGGTTCTACTCATGTAAAAATTCTATTGGCTAAAATGTGCAATAACCAACAACAAGATCTGGAAAAAATGCAAAAGTATTTAAAAAAAGTGATACAATGAAATCGTATTAGTCAGTTATTCATTTTCACAATACAAAGAGAGAAACAGGACACAAATTGAAAGCAAGACATACATAAATAATTCATAATTTAAGTAATTGGGATTTAATGGGATTAATAAAATAATTAACAAAAGAACATAAGTTTACATAAGTCAAGTCAATTGTATTTACAGCACAAAATCACAGTTTTGTCTCAGAGGCCCTTACAACCTGAACCACATTTTCTTGGTGGTGATTTATTTGCACAATATCAACACAGAAAATAAAATTCTAATAAGCAACAAACAACAACATTAAATCATCTGATCAACATTAGTACAGTACTGTTATAGATGTAAATCAATAAAAAAGGTACTTGCAGTTAGCAGTAGGACTTTTTTTTAAAACCATTTTTAAAAAACTCCGGGAAAATGAGTGCGTATTGAATTCCAGATTCGATATTCCGTAATTTTTCTTACTGTCAACAAATCCCATGAAAAGACCAAAACCAGCAATGAATTGATCGTGCTAACAAGTATTGTCGTGTAACTAAGTCATAGAGGTTCATTGAGCCACACTGTTGCAGTGGGTGACATGTTCCTTCATTACCATGAACACACACACTGTAGTTTATTTTGACTCAATCCCACATACACCGTCCTGCTGCTGGAAATATTCACTAATGCACCAAATGTGTATTAATCTGCCACTGAAAATAGTCCCCAACAAGTGCACTACTCTCAGCTGTTTGAGTGACGTTTGCTTAAAAACTACAGTGCCCAGCTGTTTTACGAAATTATTCAGCCTTTTTTTTAATGAAATTATACATTTGAGAACCGTTTTTAAAGATTTATGTTTTCAGTAGTAACCAATGGGCTTGGGCCTGTGTGCAAAAGACAGGGTAGGGAAGTCAGAAAGTATTGAGAGATGTACAAACACATCGTTGGTTTTGGCCTTTTCATGGGCTTTGCTGAGCGTTTTCCTTTAAAGACAGAAGGTAGGTTAGTGACTGATAAGGAAAAACTTAAAGTAAACTGACAAATTAGTCAGAATGGCATTTTTCTGATTCTGATTTAAAAGAAGAAATTATAAAACAAAACCATGATATAATTAAACACAACCCAATGCCAAGTCCAAGGGAGTTCACAGACAATAAAGCCCAAACAAGCCTGAAACCGTCAGCTCAGACTTGAAACAGGTTCGGACTACATCTGGACTTTAGAAGTTACAATTGGTGCCACTGTTGTGTTTATAACAACTGCAGAATCAGAGCAGCTGTTTGTTCAAATATCTCACCATCTTTTTCCTCTCTCTTCTCTCTGATTTCCAGGTGGGCTCTCACAGAGAAGACGGCAGCAGCGTGGGCAGTTTGCGTGGTGGACACTCGATGGCGGGTCAGGTGCCAGTGCCTCAGCTGCCCGTTCAGTCGGCCACCTCGCCGGACCTCAGTCAGCCCGACCCGTACCGCGGTAAGACCCTCCATGCCTCAAACATCAGTTACATAGATGCACTGAGCATCTGACAGTGTCCCCAAATCCCAAATTTGTGGGACAAAATCAGATGAGGATTCTTCTAGGAATGTACTCCTTCTGGCATTATTAGTTACTCTGCTTAATGGTACACATTTCTCTTTTGTGTTTCATTCGCTTCAATTGAAACATATGCAGATGACAAGAAAAAGTACCTGTATTCATGTGCCCATCTTTGCTTTGTGCCAGATTTTTTATTTTGTGAACAATGACCAGAGAAAGACACAAAGAGTCGCTGATGGACGAACTGTATCAGCACCTGTTGATTTTGTCCATGCGTGTGTGTGTGCTTCCATATAGGGATACCATCATGCACTTGTGCGCACACACACAAACACACCAAATGAACGTTTCCAACCCCACATAATGAGAAGAAGAAGGACAACAACAACAAGAAAAAAAAAGGACGATGAAAAATGAATAAATAGATGAACTGAAAATACATGACAAGAAAAAGATGAAAAGGAAGAGCAAGAAATCAAACATTACAAATGACAGAAGACAGTTCAATGTAGAAGAAAGAAAGTGGAAGAAAAGGAAAAGAGTTACAGATGAAAAAGAAAATACAGAGGAAGGACACATTAAAATGGAGACGATACAAAACAAAGAACATTAAACTGAATAGAGGAGGGAAAGAAGAGAAACAAAATAGTGAAAAGGAAAACAAAAGTATAAAACGAGAAGGTGAAGATGAGGAAACGAGGATCAGAAAGTGGAGCAAGACCTCAGTCAAATCGGGGCATTTCAGGCAAAGGCGGGCGCACAAGTGGAGTCAGATCTCAGCTGGCAAGCCTCGACTTCACTGCCCGAGTGGTAAAAAACCTAACGAGGAGGCTAAATAAATATACAGTATGTGTGATATGGAATATGGAGGAGGAAAAGTGTATATGAGCACACTGTGGAGCAAATTAGCCCTGAGCTCGTTTTTAAAGGCTGAAAATGAGTCTGCTGGCAGCAAAGTTCAGCCAGCGGCAGCCAGAGCCAAGTGTGTAATGAGGTGAGAGAGAGGGAAACACACACACTCAGGCAGAAGAAGTTCCTTACTCTCTCACACACACTTCACACACACATACACACATAGAGTTGAGGGTGTGTAAAGGCTGTAAATAGAGGGTATTAAAATGTTTTTGGCAGCAAATACTTCAAACTCAGTAGCAGAGCTGTGGTTTCCTCCTCTCTCTCTCTCAATTTCAAAATAGTTATGAACAGTGAAGATTTATATTATAATGATAGTTTATTATGTTTATATTTATATTACATTTATATACTTTATACTCTCTTTTGTCCCTCTTTCAAACAGGTTTTATCTCTCTAGAACAGGTCGGGTGATTTTAGTTTATTTTATTACATTCACTGATCAGTGAATGTATATATTACAGACCTAATTTAAAGGGTCGGTTTATCCAAATTGTGGAAAGCACTAAATGTTGGCAACCAAACATAAATCATGAGGTGTGGAATCCTCCAATATGAACGTACTGACTTGTCATAGCGTACTGTTCTTTTTAGTTCATGAACTAGAAATCAATGTACTTTAATGTTTGGTACTGACAGGAAATGATGCAATATATGTGCAAACACGTGTCAAGCAAACTGCGACTTTGGAAAGCCAAATTAAACCTAATAAAGAGAAAGAAAAATGTTTTTATTTGATATTCATTTAGAGTTTTTTCCAGTCTTCCTGCAGCTGTTCCATAACCATACAAAAATATTTTAAAGCCCCTGAAAACTTCAAAATTTTAGTATTTCTCCATAACAATGAATATTTATGACTACACAAGTAACAAAGTTAGAAACATAGTTTAACACCCAAAATCCCAGCTAATCTGCTTCAGCAGGATTGTGTGGGTGTGGTTTGATCCGATTTGATTGACAGTGACCAAACAACTCTAATCAGATTCTGTTTTCAGTGTCATTAAATTCTGATTGGTGCACAGAAGTATGTGATGCCACCTTTTTCTGGCATTTCAAGGCACTGAAGAGTACAGACGAAACAACACCTCTCACGTGGAATAACCAAAACTGTTCTTTTTTTAATTATCAGAATTTTACTCTAGTTTTAACAGATAGTTACCCATAATGATAAATATTGAATTTACAGAGAAAGGTGTAAACATAGAAACAAAGAATGCTGAATAAAGCAATATTGAAAACAATGGATAAAAGTAACAATAATGATAATGATTACCTAAATAAACAAAGAATAGCACTACAAGGAAAAAGAGAAAATGAGAAAAAATGACAGAGGGCTACACCATTTAGGGTGTGTTATATGAAAATAGGATATCGCAAAATTGTTCTAACTTTGGCCAAAAACTGCGTGTTCGCGTAACACTGCATTGCTCATAGTTAGAAGCTGATTGGGAGAATAGGTTTTCGGGGGCTTTAATGGCCTACAAATTTGAGTAGCTACTCGATTAGTCTGCGTACTGACATCTCTGGGTTTACTTAATTTCACTAAAATCACTTTTCCAGAGTGAACACACTCTGAGTTAGTATGTTGTCTGGCACTGGGACACAGCTACTGTATGGAGAAAGCCGGGAAATAACGTGAATTTTAGAAACTGAAGGAGTAACCGAAAAAGCTGCATTGATTTAAACTGGAACGTATTTGTTAACATTAGATTTATGTACTAGAAACTAAATTAGATCAGAGGAATTAAGACTCAGACTTGCTACCCTAAATAAGTCTTTTTTTCCCCAACAAAATGTTGTGTTCAGTCTCCTCCAGTGTCAGTTTGTATCTGTCTGGGTTCAATCAGACATTCAGAGGCACAAAGTCACTTTTCACAGTTTTAAGCTTTTTAAAATGCAGCTATTTATGCACAAACACAGCAATTGTATGAAAAGAGACGCACACACACACAAACCAAACACAGGCCGTCACTCAAAGCTGCACACAAAATGCCTCCAGTCAGGCAGACGGAGATTCAAAATGGCCGACAGTTGGTTGTGTGTGTGCGCGTGTGTGTGTATGTGCGTGTGGGAACAGAGCGGAGTGTTTTGTGTTGACTGAGAAGTTGGCAGCATCCCAGTGACGGATCCATACAGACTTTAAATAAAGACTGCACTGTTCAGCTGCGGAGAGAGGCAGATAGAGGGTACAGAGGCTTCACTTCTGCATCACGACTCTCCCATGCCGCCATCTTGGAGGTCGACTGGAGAATTAGCTGTGTTCAGACAGTGTCGGCAGAATGGGAAGAACGGGAAAACCTTACATATTCTGTCTCATTATTCCAGGATGGCCATTGCTAGCCTAAATTAACTGTTTTTAGCGCATTTGTAGAGGTTAACTAACAAGTGACACAGATACAAACAGTGTGTAGCTCCTTTTTAATTGCTGAATTGAGTGTTTTAATGTTAATATTAGATTTTATTTAGCTGTTGTTGACAGTGATGGAGGCTTTGCAGCTATTTTGCCACCATTTTGTGACACTTATGTGGTTCTTATCTCGAGTGGGAGATGCTGTTGTCAGAAATTATTGACATGTCCGACTTGGAATTAGAACTAGTAAACTGTTTTTCCCACCCAAGTTGTGAATTTTCAACTTTCGCCAAGGTGTCTTCGCCTCAATTCTCACCACCTAGAGTGAACTTGCTTCTCCTTAAGTCTGAACACAACTTAAGAGATTTCATAGTGCTATAACGTGATCCTACTTGTGCCTTTACTACTGAGAGTCAGTCATTTGGACAACCTTTTGAGGACATTCTCTACGAGGGCAGTATTTCAAGTCAATTTTATTTATACGAAGTGAGTGTGAATGTCAAATTGTCTGACGCATTTCAGGTTTCATATCAGCAACCTTTCTGTCATCTCTAGGCTATAACCTCCACATGAAGGGCAGTTAAATCAAATCCATATTGTATCTGTAACAAAATACTCTAAGCTCAAAGGACCGCTTACTGGCTTTCGGAGTTTTCACCCACGTTTTCTTTCAGCCAATGGAGTTGACTCAGGTTTCATCATGTGACCTAAGTGTGTAACACTGGTGACATAATAACAAGATGCCATACTGTATATTGTATTTATCTATGTGTACTTTCTAACCCCCACTCCCCAATCCCCCTGCAGCCCTGTCCGGAGGCCTTCAGGGCCAGAGCACCTCCTCCGTCAGCTCGGAGATCAAGTCTGAGGACGAGGGGGACGAGAACCTCCTGCAGGACACGAAGCCCCTGGACGCCAAGAAGGAGGACGCGGACAGCAAGGAGCTCAAAGCTATTGATAGGTCAAGATCTAGGTAACCCCGCCTACCTCTCAGACGTTCGCTTCCATCAAAAATCTAAGCTGGGCTGGGACCTGTGTTTTCCCAAAACACTGACATACTTGGAGACCTTCCTTGTTCAAAATGTAATTGATAAACAAACCTCTCCAGGATTCAGAAACTGTTCAAGATGTTACACTGGAATTGGATTTTGTACAAAGTGAAGTGACAATCTGTGACCCTTGTTTTTTCTCAGTCACAAGGCAAAATTTAACATGATCATTCAGCATTTTCATGGGATAGAGCAGGAATTGCAAACAAGGACATTTATGAAATCTAGAGAGATTTACATGATGAATCACTTGATCATGAGGCAGGATTTTTTTACATTGTGGTGTAGCTACTACGACCTAAATAAATTATACTTTTTCTACCACTGGGCAGCAACCACAAAACACAAATCAGTGTTCAATTTCTCTTATGAGACAAAGAAAAAATACAGTATTTTGTAGTTTTTGGAGAGAAAGGACACAAGCAAGGACTTTAAGCTGAGAGTGTTTTGGGAACCAGCCTCTGGACTTTGATGAAGTGACCAAGTGTGATGAGAAGCAGTTAAATACATCAGTTAATACAGAGACTTCTTGTACGCGAAATGTCCGTGTCCACCAGGCATCTCTCTTTTTTTAACATGGCTGCTGTCGATCTTTTTGAGCCAAGAAAGCACTGTAAAGACGAAGAGAGGTTCCTGGTGGACACGCAGCTCCCGGTTGATTCCGTCAGTCTCTTCTTGGTCTTGGGCCTGGTTTTAACTGTTTCTCACGCAACAGAGTAGAGCCAACTGTCAATATTCTCAAAGAAGTGCCGCCTCACATTCAGAGCTGGGAAATCAACACCGACGGAAACATTCAAAATGAATATTCTTGCTGTTGGTGAGAAACTACAAGCCTTCAAAAAAGGTTTTTAACATGTTTCAAAGGACCAAAAGGTTTGACACCCACTCATTATATTAACACTTAAGCCAGCTAGATTTGAATTAATAGAAAGATCAGAAGTGTTGATTTCCCGTCCTGGATGCGACTGAGCAGCCTTCACCCCTCCAACGATACTTTTCACCTGGAGGACGACTAAAATCAGAAACATTTGGATTCCAAACCCTGAGATTTGTACATCATGGTGGCGGTCATGATGATGATGATGATGATGATGATGCAAATGGTTTTGATGATGATCATGATGAAAAATGTTGCCCATGCTGTGTTAGAGGGTTTGGGAACGTATTGTCATGTGATCCAGCAAACGTGTTGGCAGCTGGTTATCTGTACTTCATTGTGTTTTTGGCCGCCTTATTGACCTCATGTGGCCGCCCACTTTTACATTGTCTCTTAACTTCAGGTCACTGTTGTCAGTAAAAGGGGAACACTACCGATTTTACACTTCCAAGTCTGTTTACAGATGTTGGGGAGTACTACTGCATATGTGAAAAAGTTGTATAAAGCCTTTTGTGTCTCCAGAGGGAGCTGTGCAAAGTCTGATAAGTGTGATGTCACTTGAGTCAGCGTCGGTTGAGGCTGAAGACTACAAGTGTGGAAATGAAAAAAATCTGGGGCTGTGGCATTAGAGAGAAGAGAGCTTACCAGACCTCTGTAGCCCACTCCTCATCTCTGCTTGAGGCTAGTGACTCGAGGCTACATTAGCCGCTACTAGCATAACACACCCAATCCCGAACTGATGTCCATAAATCTGCTTAGAAATAATAGAAAAAAGACGCTTCAGTTTTCTTCAGTCTCAAAGTAATGCAGTGATAGTTGTCTGTACATCCATGGGGACATTGCAAACAGGAAGTGCTAATAGTTAATTCAGCATACTTTCAATGGTTCCAATTTGCCAAAATGTAAACAAATATATAGGCTAAAAATACAGCCTAGTACCTACCTGTAGCTGAGCTTACGTTAAATGGCTGTCGTCATATTGGTTCCCAAATCGAGTTGTTACCATGTTTCCATTTGTCAGATTAGCAAAAACATTATAGACTCCAATTTCACACTGAACTGATAAATGATGAAATAAATAAAGCAGAAGGACAAGCAGCTCCACAATACAAGGACATCGCTCCGGACAGGATTTAAATTACAGGAGTACCAGCCAGTTCACCTAAAAACTGTAGGTAATTGTGGCTGTAATTATTGCTGGGATGGGCGTGAAAAATTACCCACATACACACTCTGGACGGGATTAAACTCACTGGCCAGGGCAGTTCATGTTAAAATCACCTGCCCTAGAGAAATAAATCCAGTCACAATGGGCATATGACCTACTTGTAAATAATAGTTTCTTCTTGTAAATTCTGCACTAAAAGATATGCATAAAATTTCAGTTATTTCAAGAAATTTCCATCTTCAAACGCCTTCTTGATGTGACCTCACATCATGTCTTCCATCCTGTGCCAGTTTGTCCTAGAGTGGATCCTCCTCTTCTGGTTATTCGCTGATAAAAATCTGTAGTGAAGTGAACTCACCAATATCGCCATGTAGACACACAGTTGCTGCTGACAACTGTGGCAGACTTGAAATACCCAGAATGCAGCACAACATGATGTCTGTTCCCAAGCCCTGTTCCTTGTTATTTTGTCACTTAATTAATCATCTTGTAAAGGTCAGCAACATACAGCATCTACTGCAGAAATGTAAACTGAGCTTTCATCCTTAAATCCTCCTCTTCCTCCTCCTCCTCCTTCCCTACCCTCATCCCCTGCTTTTCTCTTCGCGCTCATCATTGGTCACCGTAGCAACAATGACGACGAGGACCTGTCTCCGGAGCAGAAGATGGAGCGAGAGAGGGAACGGAGGATGGCCAACAACGCACGGGAGCGCCTGCGGGTCCGTGACATCAACGAGGCGTTCAAGGAGCTGGGCAGGATGGTCCAGCTGCACCTGAAGAGCGACAAACCTCAGACCAAGTTACTGATCCTGCACCAGGCCGTGGCTGTCATCCTCAGTTTGGAGCAACAAGTCCGAGGTCAGTTTTATGAAAAGACACACGACCTTTGACCTCAGTAACTAACAACATAAACACGGGTACTGCACCAGATTTCATTGATTTTATCCTCTTTTGTGTATTTGTTTCTTTTATAATTAGAATTATAGTGATAGAAAAAACACTCCCCAGTTATGATCATATCACCTATATAATGTATCTTGTTGTTCAACGGACATCATTATGGAAATATATCCTCTTTTCTTATTCATACATTATATAAAATTATGAGCCTGGATAGTTCACCATGCTAGTGACCAAGTTCTAGTCTATACAAATTTGATTTTAAATTACTTTTAGTTAATTTAATTCCTTAAGAAAGCGCCCCCCCTTTTTTTTCCACAATCCTGAAAATGACAGAATAATGAAAATGGTCACTGATCTTAAACCTTTTTGATTACGGTCATTATCCTGGTCTGTTTTGAAAGAAAACTCTTTGAAATTTACAATAAAAAATTAGTCAAAGTGAAAAACTACAGTGCCCAGCTGTTTTAGGAAATTGCTTGATTTTGTTCTTGTCATGGGATTTGTTGATAAAATATAGAATAATGGAAGCTTTGTTTCGGGAAATGTGTCTAAAATTATGCAAATTATATGTACAAAATAGAGGAATTATAGTATTATGGAATGCAAAAATGTTTCTTTATTCTAACTTTAAAGCCACTAAAGGGGAAATCTAAAGGTGGAAATCAGGGTTCAAGAGGTTAAATTCTATCCAGCACATGTAGTGCTCTGGGAGCTCCAGGAGAGGGCAGCAGTGGCACCTGTTGATTGTGTTCAGCCGGGCTGAAGTTTCTGGCTTCTTGGCTTCAGTCTGACTGCTGATTTAGTGATCCAGCTCAAAGAAATAATTCACTGAAAAGAAAAAGAAAAAAGAGACAGACAGAAAACACTACAAATAATAACAATATGTCTCTTCCTCTGTCCAGAGCGAAACCTGAACCCCAAGGCGGCCTGTCTGAAGCGTCGCGAGGAGGAGAAGGTCACCGTGACATCGGACGGGGCTCCCCTCTCATTGGCCGCCTCGCACCACGCCGCCGCCGCCATGGGCGACGGGTCAAACCCCTTGGGACAAATGTAAAACGCAGCAACATCTCCTCCCCCCCTGAATGGTCAGATTTCACTTATAAACTAATCTGCTGTTGTACCTTTAATTCAAACCAAAGAATTGGAATTCAGAAACCAGTCCAGAAACATCAAGCAATCATTTTATAAATCCCATCACTTGTCATAAAATGTAAAATCTATGGCAAACTAAACATGCTTCCAATGAAAATAAGTTGAGGTTACCACTATATGTCGTTTTTTTTACATTTTGGCTTCTAATGAGTAAACTGGAAAAGGACATTCCTGTTTTCAGATTCAAAAGTTCTCAAAATGTTATCATTTGTCCATCAGTTATCTGATATCCATTAATGCAGTGTCTGTGTACTTTTTAACCATTTGTTTCCTGCAGAATAGAATTATATTAACCGAAACCAAAATATGACTTGAAAGATACAATTTGATATCTCATTCAGTTTATATTCACAAAACCAACATATGACGTGTTCAATTTTATTGGGCATAGGTGCACTAAGCTGGCCAGGAAAGTATTGGTAAAGAAAACAAGACTTCCTGTGTGGTGTCCAAGTTTCATAATAAAAGCCCAAAAGATTTCAAAGTTAATAATTCATTCGAACAGATGTGAATATTTGTAACTGTTTGAGTGTCAAGAGGGTGTTCCCTCCCAGCAAAACTACCCTGGATAAATAAAGGTTAACCAATGAAAGGAAAGGAAAAGCAGATATGTCCATATTTAACTATTGCAAAAAACAGTGAGAGCTTAGATTTAATTTCATAATTTTTTATGAACAATTCTGTAATATTTGGAGTTTTATTAGTAAAGGCTCCACCTATACAGATATGTAATGTGTGTGTAGTTTGGGAGGTCAAAAAATGATGACTCATTGCATAAAGGCAATTTAAAAAATGTTTAAAATTTATATCCTGTCTATATTTCTCTAGAAACAAGGTACAGTAACTCCAAAATGTACCTTAATTTACCTTGAGATACCATCCCAAAATATACCCTAAGAAATTCAGTAGTAGGGTCACAAGGCAGTTTGAGGCAGAATATGCTGGTAACCGGCATCACAATAGCATTGTTAGCTTTAAGTAAATAAATCAGTTTTAAATAAATGTGCTAATTGGTAACCATTCTGAACTTTAAATTCACTGATGAAAATCATTTTTTATTTTTTTTGTCTTGTGACTTTAAACCAAACAAGCAGAATTCACATTTTATTCTTCTAGTTGTATTGTCACTCTAATGCAGGAAAAAAAAAAGGTTAAAACTTACACGGACAACATGTAGACCAAATGCCATTTAGGTAAAATTTCTTCCATTATTTGAAAGAATCTGTAGAAGTGCGTCAGTTCAGTGTTCAGAGGAAGTCTGGCAGAGCTGATATTTCAGCTGGCTAAAAACAGAAGCCAGAACTTGAGTTTCTGTCTGGTCTGGGTACATTTTAACAACAGATTGGCAGTAAGTGTGATTTTAATGTGTGACTGTGTGTGTTTGTCACTGCTTTTTACTGAATATGTGTTGTTTCTGTTCTTTGCTCTACAACTTTGTTTTCTCTTAAAACATCCAAATTGTATTCATGTTTGCCTGTTGAGTCGTAAAGAAGGTTAAATGTGTAATTGAGATCATTTTCTTATGCGGTGTAGTCTTCAGGTACCAAAGGTCCTTGATAAGGAGCAGGAGTGACCTAAGACAAAACCACACAGAGTTTCTTATCTGCAATAGCTTTACAGTGAAAGAAATGAAGTCTTTATTTATACATACATACATTTTGAGGTTTGTCCTAGTTCTGAATAAAACAGAGTTGTATGACCCACTAATAGATACACACATATTTTTCAGTGAATGTAGTAAAGCTACATGCATGATAGTTATATCTGGGGTTTTTAAAGCCACTTTGTTTCCTAAAAATGTACATTCCAAGAGTGACGCCACAGCTCTGACCACACCCACCATTACAGCTGGGTGTGGTCAGTTTTTCTTGTGACCACCCCCAGAAGTGTGGTAGCGGTGTACTATAGTGCACAATTTAGATTACATTTTTTCTTTTCAGACAGCCATTGGTTTGGCGAGGGGTAGCATCTACATTCGTTAAGTACTACTGGCCAGAGTGTCATGCACAACAAAATGTCCACTTGTACAATAGAAATACCAAATTTTAGATTAAGATTTAGCCTCAATTGCCATGGATTTCATTGAGTACATTCATGCTCTCCAGAACATGAATCGTTTCTGTTTTTGACACTCCATAAGCTTTTCCTTATGACAGGAAAACTTTATTTTTATATAACTATTGTTGTGGGGTGAAATAAATACTGCTACCACTAGGGGGCACTATTAGGGCTTTACAGTTAAAGTAAAGACATTTTTTGGTGTGAGTTTGTGTGTGCAATATAATGTGTAAATTTCCCTCCAAATCCTTCCTTCCTCTATTTTTTCTCTTTGTCTCTTCAGGTCCAAGGTGCCAGAGTTCATCAAGATGATGAGTGACCACTTCCTCTGACGATGTTTCCATGACAACCCGGCAATCGATCAAACCTGTTGTTGCTTCAGTCTGACCAATCAGATTATCTGGAACTTCAGCCTGACCAATCAGATCAGCCTCTTTCTCTCCTCTCGTCTGTCGTCTCTGATCCTCTTCTCACCTTCGTCTCCTTCTTCTGTCGAGAACATGAACTGCAGAGTCACATTAGTCGCTTTCGTCACTTTGCATCTCCAGCTGAAGTGAATTGGAAGCTGCTTTGTGGAGACGTTAAAACAGCCGTTGTAACATGGCTGCTACAAAGTGGCAGTTTGTGAGAGCTTTTGACACAAAGTGACAGCAATGGACAAACGTCTTTGGAATCACATCATCCAAGAAATTCTTCTTCTTGTACTACTTCTTGTTTTATCAGCATTCCCAGTTTTAAAGAACAAAATGGTTCTATATATAGTATATATATATGAGAAACGAAAAAAATGACAAAAAAACTTGTTAAAAAAGTGCAACTGGATGAGGGCAGTGAGGAGGGTATGGGAGGGTATGGGTTGGGGAGAGTTGTTCGGAACGCAGAAAAACATATCACAAAGTGTTTAAAGAGATTTTTTTTTTTAAGCAACATTGCGCAGCTGTTGTTGAATGCAGCTTCAGCGCGTCTCTGACTGAATGGCAATCTAACGCCACACTGTGGATGAAGCTGTGCCTGATCTCCTCTTGGATGCAAACCAGTCAGATAGATACACATGGAGAAGCAAAGCAAACAAAAACTATTAAAAAAGAACAGGAAAATTCCAGGAAGTATCGCGGGAGCAAGCTTTCCACTCATACATCCCCTTACAAACAACACATTTTCACAGATTAAAGTATAAATTAAAATGATATTAGGAATCTGTTGTGACCCTACTGCTTTTCACAGGTGCTTGATATGCCGAGTGATCTGAACAAAAATTTAGTTTGAAAGCGCTTTTTGACTATCATAGATGCCTAGAAAGGACCGGGACTAAACAAGAAAAACGGGGGCAACTCGTTCTTCCCCTTCTAATGCATTCCTTCGTTAATTGCAAATATTTACAGTAGATTGTCAGTGTAAAAAAGAAATTAAACATGTTTATGTAGTGTTTTATGCTAATAGCCACACTGACTTTGTTAACAAATGTCAAAATTCTACGTACTGCTAACTTTTTAGTGTGAACACGAATACAAAAGCCTGGACAGTTGTACCCAAATGGCCCATGTGTATCTACTGAGAGAAAGAGAATACCTAGAGAATCAATCATTGAATCAGTTAATCAATCAATCAGTGAGTGACTCCAGAGGGGACTGAGGTGTTTGAATTATTGAGGGTAGAGGAATCACAGAAGAAATACAGGAAGGAAGAATCATGCTGTAATGAAAAAGTGTACTTCTAAATGCGGTAGGAAGGAAAGACTTTTCTTGACATCTTCATTTGAGATTGTTGTTGTGGGTTTGTAGTGCAAATACAAAAATGACGACTGAAAGGAAGAGCTCTAGAAAACTTCCCTAATCAGAGTCCTTTGTCAGATATTGGTCAGCATTGGCAGAGCAGGCAGTTTGAAATGGTGTCAGGCCTGAAATCAAACGATTACTGGGCAGATGGTTGAGAAGACAGAGGACAGAAAATGATAGGGAAGAGGGCTGGACTGAGCATTGAAGTAAATTCTATTCTACGTTCAGCACATTCCCTGAATCCCAATCACTCTACTTGAATAGAATGCTCCTGATTTCCTTACGGTCTGAACTATTAGAGTTTTGGGAGTCATGGAAGGATAAGGAGAAAAGCAGGACTGAAGTGGGCCAACATCCTGAGGAGCTAGAGATAGAGGAAGAGGAGGAAAAACAGAGAATCCAGAGGTCTAAATGATGATGATGCTGCAGGGGAAGCAAGGGAACAATCATCAGGGTGAGGGTTGTACAATTTTCTTGTGAGGGCCAAGCAGCAGTAGTCAAAGCATTCCTGTGTTGGATTCATTAGATTCCCTGGACGATCATAACCCTAAATCTCTAACCCCAACCTCAGACTTCTTTCCTGCCCTGAGTACCAACCTTGGGGGACTTTCTGATTGACGTTTGCTGTCTGGAAAACTAACAGACTAATTTATTGTAGTAGAAGTGTCTGTTGCTGGGACCATCGGTTGCTTCAAATTTCATTGTCCTTGCAATCCTTTGCTTGATGGTGTTGCAGTGATGTCTGGCAAAATTTCAAACACTCCCTACTTATCTGGTGCAATGCATTGCATTGAAGTAGAGAGTAGAGACTCAAATCCTGCAGTCCCAATGGGATTCCTGTTAGAGAAGAGTACTATCTGGACTGATTGGGATGGGAAAACCAAACTACAAACCAATCAGTAGTGGAGAGGAGCTTGGCAGAATATTAGCAAAAAGTTGTTTTATATGCTACCCGCTATCTGGGAACAGTCATATTATGACCCAGTGCGACTGTTCCCAGGTAGCTAGAAGAGTTAGGTTGATTGTACCAGAGGACCAAATGTGAGCAGACTGTGGCTCATATACTGTATCACTGCCAGATTAGACTAGGTTTTAGGGTTTCAAACTATGGCTGATTTGGCTTTAGCATCAGCTACAGTTAGCAGCACCCAGATGCTTGGGCCAGTGTTAGCCCCCAGAATAAAACCAGTGTATTCTTGTGTGTCATTCGTCATAAGTCTGGTCTGAGTCCAGTAACCAGACATACCTGACGTAGGGCCCAGACATTTTGATTACCTTGGTTTGCTCAATATACATGTAAATTCAAAACAAAGACATATTTGAATCAATTGAAGCCAGATCAATAGTCAATATCTGAGGGAGGTCCAAGCCTGACCACTAATACAGTATATTACTTAAAGTGCTGCCTCTTGTATTTACATTTACACAGGTTTCTGGGGGGGAAGTTCAGTAGAAATCAAAATTGACTTGGGAGTGATACAGGATTGGGAAAGAAAGTGACAGGATCAGGACAACATGGGACTGGCAATGACAAAAGTCATGACCATGATCAGTTGAGGGAATAAATAAATCAGGACTGGATAGGTCACGAAGTAAACTCTAATGTTTATTTCATTGCTATGCATCAAGGTCTACTCTCTGGCAACAGACGAAAGTAATTGGAATATCTTCAAGAACGTCCATTGTTTTCTGGTGTCAATCTGTAAGTCCCCTTTCACCCGCGCCCTAGTTTGAACCCTCTTCAATCCAGGCCTATGTTTAATCCCCAGCCCAGTGCTGTCTTCTCTGCTGAGCCTAGCCTTATGAGCCCTAAACCAGAGCCCTAGCCCCTCTGCCCAGCCTCTTGCCCCACCTAAGCGGTCCCACAGATGCAATTTGAACATTCACACTTCTACCAATGTGCCTTTTTAGAGTTCATATCATTCGAGTTGCCAGAGGAGGACATTTACCTGGTCTTTTAATAGGATGCAAGCTTAGGGAAACCTGTTCTTAGTCGTTAGGTTCTATGCAGTCAGGTTTTTTACCAGACCTGGGAATTTAAAAAAAGCTAAAAAGGAAAAAAAAGTATTTTTTGGATAAAAAAATTAAACTGTATTTAATGTACTGTACGCTTATATGTAAGTAGACAGCGTGTTCTGGCTTCTAGCCAATGATACAGACGCTTGATTTAGCAAGACGAAACCCCCCGTCCCAGTCCTTTTTCGTCCCCCCAAGTCCTCCATAACCCCCAACCCCTCCTGTTCCAAGCCCTAGCCCTGTTTCCATGGTGAACAACGCGTCTCTTCTTGTATTATAGCTTCATCAGCTTTTTATCAATATTTGATCGGCTTGTCCGTAAGCCAATGTAGTCTTCAGTACAAAGTGTGTGGTCGTATGTTGTAAAACAGATTTTCTTTTTTTCTCTTTTTTAAGAAGAATCTTTTCTCTTATTACTTTTTCTTTGTCTGTTCTGGTTTACATGTCTATTATAGAAAATGTAAAAAAACAAAACAAAAACAAAAACAAAAAAACAACTCAATTCGCTATCCGACAGCATTGTTCTCTGTCGGTAGTCATTTTGACGCGGTTAAAATCCTACCCAATCAACAGGAAGGCACGGAAACTGGAAAAGAATCTATTTGAATAAATCAATCTATATATAAATGTACAAAAAAATATATACGATATATAAGGAGGGTGCCATTTTCTGTTATTTTTTAATTTTCTGTTGCAAAGGAGTGTTTGCTTGGGGAGGAATTATTTTCTCAAAGACTGAACTGGCAGAAGTTGGCAAGGCCCCTCAGTGTTATAAATTTTCAACTGACTTTGTTGTGTTCTCTGTTGTTGCCAAGACAACACCCTCTGACTAGTACGGCACCCTGCGCAGGACAAAATGGGACCGGAGTTCCATCAGCTCCATTCACTGCTATCTATCCAAGGCAACAACACACAGACGTTTGTAAATTGTATGCAACAAAATGGCAAACTTTACCATTATTTTGAAATTGTGTATGTAAAAGTTATATTTTTACATGTAGACTGTTGTTATTTTGTGTTTTAGAAATATGTTGTATCGGTTTTTTTGTTAAAAGATGAAAAAGTAAAATTCAGTGTGTGTTGAAAAAATGTGTCACATTGAAAACGTAGTGAGGTCAAAAGTTCCGAATCATTTTTTTTTTCCAACATTATGTTTAACATTTTTGATGGTTCGCAGGAGGAATCAGAAATCATAAAAGATACATGATATTTGTTTATTTCTCCATGCCTCATGACATTACCATTTTTTATTGTATTTTTGTAAATAGTCATAAAACATTTTCTGTGGGGTTTCTGTAGGGTGAGGACTTGTGAGAGGCGATGATGATGAACTTGTTTTGCTTTTTAGTGAGGTTGTATTCGTCCGATTACGATAGCCAGGTGCCAACTTTTAGTTTCGGTCAGTGGTGCTCAGTATTGTATGTGGTTTTGGTTGCCAACCATCAAATTATTATCTTTGCTTGAACCAAGAATCACTCGTGTCAGAGCCGGCGTGAGCCATTTTTTGCACCATGTGTATTGATTTTCAAAGATAAAAATAACCTGGTGAAACTGGTCAAAAACAAATACCTGTTCTGTAAATGCAAATGCAAAAATTCATAAAAACACAGGATATCATAGCTCAGAAATACACCACCTGATTTTATGTACCCGCAAATTTTTAGAAGAGAATCCCAACTTTTTGCTGTTATAAAAATGGGTTCTAACGTTCTTTTGTGATAAAACCTTTTCAGAAATTATTAGGGTGGTATAAACAAAATCAAATATTTTGTTTTTAATCACATAAATTATGATAAAAACTTAACTGAGGTACCCAAAGGGAGTTCCCAAATTCAATTTACTTTGGTTCCCCCTGGTGGCTTTGGGCCGGCTCTGACCCCTGTGCATTTATTTTCTTCAAGATGGGTTGTAAATTGTGACTAAATGAAAGACCCCCAGCACCTGATTCAAGATTCAAGATTAATATATGAAAATTTTGTAAGAGATTGGAGTGTTGCTAATATAAAAAAGCAGGTCGTCAGCAAACAATCTTATCAGCTATTTTCCCAAAAAGATATCAGATCATGTGCAAGGCAGTTTCAGTCATCTGTTTTTAGTGTTTGCCAATAAAATTGAGCTTTTTATCAAAAGGAAAAGCTGCTTTGAATTGGATCTAGGTTAAACACTAGGATTGAATATGTCAGTGTAAGTGCTAAATGTATTTTTTAAGTAATGTTATTTTTGCAATGCTTCATTTCATATTTTCTCTTCGTTGTATAATCAAGTCATCTCCCGAATTACAGTATCTTCATTTTTATGTTACCCCTGATGTTTCTATTAGCCAAAATGTTAACTTTTTTTTCTTTTCCCTCCTTGTTGTACATACACACCTCATTTCTCTTTTTCAGTGACTGTGCCATGAGCTTTGTAATCTGTTACTCTGTACCAGTTTTACTGCAATAATGAGTTGAATTCAACACGGCCACTCCTGTCCTTTGTTTTCCCAGCAATGTTAGAAACAGGAAGCATTTCTCTCTTTTCTCATGACAGCTAACCCTATTTAATGAACAAATGCACTCGGGTATACACCAGACATGAGCACTAACCAACATCAGTAGCACAACAAATGTGAAATTTGGTACATTTATATAATACTAAATTTAATTTGTATTTTTTTCCACACAAAAGAATTAAAAATCATTTTAAAGATTTTATACAAATGACCTTATGGATGTTAATGTGGCACTTCTTTTGCAGAAAAGTAATATAATTCCTGTGTAAGAAAATGACAAAATGAACAATCAAAGGAGCCTGTTTTCATGTCTTGAACCTCTATATAACACAAAGGTTAAATCGTACAAATGTCCACTGCCAGAAGAAAAAACTATTTAAAATTCCTGCCAGTATTTTAAATTTCTTTTGCTGAGTATTTGACATTAAGGCATCATAAATCAGTAGAAATTGTTTATACTGAAGCATATTTCTTTCTTTTTAAAAACTCTTGGGTCCGTAGCTTATTAAACCACACCAGTATTTTAGTTTTGATTAAGTTGTGCTGACAAAGGCGAAATTAAGTTAGATTCAGACAATGAATTGAAGGCCCAAAGGGGCCTGTGAACTGATGAGCATGTAAAGAAACAAAAAGGAATAAAATAAAACTTACAGCTAAGAGATTTTATCATTTTTGAGACATTTGTTCTTTTAGGGTCCTAGTAACCTCTCTTTTATGAAGTAAGTTCAAATTTCACAAATCATGTTCTATTAGTATTCAGTAAAGCCACAGCCACATTTTTTGACATTTTACATTTCAGTAAATTCTGGATTTAGTTTATTGGTGAAATGTTTGATGTTAAGTGCAATGGCTTTTCAGTTGGTTATTCCTGCCATACATTCCCACCCAGAGTCAGTTTAAAAGGTGGATATCATTTTCATCTCTGTGCCGCCCATTAAAGAGATAGGCCCAGGATGTGTTTAGCCTAGCTTAGCACAAAGACTGCAAGCAGGGGGAAACTGCTAGCCTAATTCCAACAAAAAAGAAAAAAAATCTTCAACAACTGCAAAGCTGTCTGATTTACATGTTGTATCTTTTAGCTAACAAGCTAGTCACAGATCCATCCTGTAGACAGCTGTGTTAGGCCAGCGCCCCCACCTGGCAACTCCACTATGAGGACTGGACTGGACTTTTGAAATGCTACATGCAGTCACTGCCTCCAGTGGTTGTTGGTCGACAAATAGTTCCAACGCTAACTGCAGCTAAAACTACAATGTCTCCTTTTATCATCTACAGCTATTCAATATTGTCACACGTGTAAACCAGATAGACTTGGAGTTGATACTGATTGTCAGTTTTCAACACAAACAAACCACTAGGAATATATTGGAAAGTGTCTATTTGAACTGACCATATAAGATGAGAAGAGGATGAGAAAAGTTCAGAATTTTATTACATCTAACTTGGTGAAATATGTAGATTGAAAAGTTATAGTTTCTGTAAGTCAATTAACAACAACCTGCACAGCTGCATCCATCTCATCCATGCTTGTCGCCATTTTTGTGCCAAGTTTAGTCACAAGGAGATTACTTACAACAGCAGACCTGTTTGAATTGGTGAACAAATCAGATGTGGGAAGCGAGTCAAAGGTCAGGAACCTGGATACAATTTTGTAATTGGAGGATCCAAAATTCTAATTTAAACACAAATTTGTAATAATAGGGAACAATAAATTGAAACATAAAAAATAAAAATATTAAAAAACCCCATGGCACACAATACACTGGACTGGACTATGAACAACAAGCACAGATAAACAGTTGACTGAGATGCTGTTGACTCACCTGCTTATTCAGTTCATCATGTTCCCTCTGTAAGTATTGAAAGACATGCTTCATTTTTCAGTGTTCTAATCATGTGAAGGTGAAAATATATGACGTGTGGCCTTTTTTCTTTTCTTCTTGTTCCTTGTGATGCAATCCAGTGAAGAGATGGAAAAGAAAAAAAACATAAACCAGAATTACCCTGTTATCAGTGCCTGGGCTTTTTGTTAAAGCTTCCTTTGTCTAGTGCTCTTTTGCTATGGAGTAGACTTAGTGCACCCTATTATAGACGCAACATTTTAACTAAATCAGTCATAAATTGAAATATATTTGGGTTTACTTTTTGCAGGGGCAATCCTTTTATACCATGAATACTGAAAAGAATAAGTAAAGAAAAAATAAAAGTCAGATTACTGTATGAAAACAGAATAACTACAATAAAATATTCCACTTTGTAATTTTTTACATTTTTTGTAATGTTTTATTTGACCCATGTGTTACTGAAGACGAGCCCGTGAGGTTTCCTGCGTGATGGGTCACGGTTAGAGGCCACAGTTGGAGACGTCCCATCCCAGCCAGCAACCAATGACGATACAAAATATTCGAAAAAAATTTACATTCAAAAACACAGCAGTTACATTGTTTTCCCGATGTGTGGCTGAGTGCCTCGAATCTCTATTTCATTGTACTTTTTGGTGCACGTTCTTTTCTACACTTCCATTTTCTTAATTATTTCTGGTTAATGTTGTATTCTTCTACTTTTTTTTAATGTTATATTATTATTATTGTCCTTATGGTTGCTGTTATTGTTGATGTTGTTATTATTACACTTTGTTTTTATTCCAGATCAGTGGAGATGTTGCGGAACAGGTTCTTTTTTATTTCTGTGCTGAGGGTTTTATTCTTCCTCGTACCGGCCCAACAGTTGGCTGTTCGTTGCCTGTTGGTTCTCATCTTGTAGTGATTCAATGAGGTTCATGTTCATGACCGTTCTGTAGCAATAAATGTGCCATTTTTATAATGCAGCGCTTTGAACGCCTCTTTCTTTTTGTTCTTTACAGCGTGCAGGGAAATCTTTGATATTGCTCAGATTAACAAAAACAAACAAAACAAGGAATAGTTAATCTTTTTGGGAAATAAGTTTATTTGCTTTCTTTCCTAGAGTGAACTCAACTAACTTAAGTTAACTTAAATAAAAGTATAATACAGCACTATAAAAAACTCCATTACATGTAAAAGTTGTGAATTCAAATTTTTAAGAAGTTAACAGTTTGGAAGTATTAAAAAACAGTTATATTGTTAAGAGTTACATCATTATATATATATTATATTATTGGATTACAATTATTTATGCATGTAGCCTTAACAGCATTTTAATGTTGTACCTGGTGCCTGGTGTACTATGTTGCGTGGTTTAATCTATAACAATGCATCATATATGTTTTGTATGTACAGTAACATATTTATCTGCAAAGTAAACTAATAGCTGTTGAATAAATATAAAAAGCACAAAATTTCCCTCTCAATTATACTGTAAAGAAGAAAATGAAAATTCTCAAGTTTAAAGAGTTTTGCTGATTTAGCATTTCACTCCTATCACATTGTCCCACCGACTATGGACAGTTTTAAAAAAGGATAAAAATCAATGCAGCAGAACCAGAGATATCTTTTTTAAATTCCATGCATTCCTCTTCCTTGTCACACCCTGGCTCCTTCATTACCCACAATGCAAGTTGACTGCCGACAGTCGATCAGAGATTTGGGTGCGTTATGCTAGTAGCAGCTAATGTAGCCTCGAGCCACTAGCCTCGAGCAGAGAGGAGGAGCGGGTTACAGAGATCTGGTAAACTCACTTCTCCACACACCAGATTTTTATTTTCAAACTTCTTCAGCCCCAACTGATCAGTCCCAACTGACTCAAGTGACATCACTTGAGGCAGTTTCAGATTTCACACAGCTCCCTCTGGACACAACTTTTTTTTCCCACATATGTAAACAGACCCCTTTAAGTACAAGTACCTCAAAACTGTACTTAAGTACAGTACTTGAGTAAATATTCTGTTATTTTCCACGACTGGCGTTTCCACAGACCAAAACGCAGAGGACAGAATGCTTTGATTTTTAGTACTACTTGTTGGAGTACTTGTCACGCGTGAAGGTAAGTGGAGAACCCAAGCGCAGACCACGCAGGCAGGAGTATTTCAAAAGGTTTATTATTGCTCACAGATTAAGGCAGGCAGGGAGGGAAACAGGCAGGAAACAGGCAGGAAGCACGCAGGACATGCAGGACATGGAGCACACTGAACACATGACGTGCACAACGACAATGAACCAACAGGGCATGAAGGGAAACACAGGTATATGAAGGGAAGAGACTAACGAGGTAATCAACACAGGTGGGTAACTGAACACAGGTGCAGACACTTGGGGCAGGGACACAAGGCGGGAAAACACTGGGAACACAAGACCAAAACCAAACTAGAAAACAACACAGAGTCCGGATCATGACAGTACTACTGCATATGTGAAAAAAGTTGTATAAAGCCTTTTGTGGCTCCAGCTGCACAAAGTCTGATAAATTGCCTCAAATGATGTCACTTGAGTCACACTGCTGGGGCTGAAGTCTTTTGTGGTCATGAGTCCGACAACGTTATAGGAGTGCAATGCTAAATCGGTGGAGGACTCTTTAGTCTTTGCAGCTGTTGAGTAAACAGCAGTCACATGTGAAACCCTATGGTGACGTGTCTAACTAACCTTATTTCAGTCATCATCTCCTTCTGGGATGCTTCTGCCTCTAACTTGTGACTGTCATTGGCGTAATTATAGTGAGACAGTTATTTCTTTTTGATTACATTTGATGTCTTCACTTGGACAGCTGAGACATCGGACACTGAGAACAATGACAATAATCAATATCGTGTGCAATATCACTTTGCTACGGAAGCCGAGAATGGCCGTGCAATTATTTCTTTTTAATGCCGCTATCGAGTTAATTATTTCGTTATCTCGAGAAAACGAGCTGTTATCTTGTGATAACGGGTTTATTATCTCGTTATCTCGAGAGAACAAAGCTCATTTTCTCGAGATAACGAAATAATTAACTTGTGATCTCGAGATAATGGCATTAAAAAAATAATTGCAACCACGGCTGTCAAAGGCTTCTGTACTTTTCAATATCATGTGCAATATTACTTTTCTATTGTAGTATATTTATTTTACTAAATTTATCTTATACTTTTATTGTTATTCTATTAGGCACTGGTGTTGGCATTTACTCCTTATACACTTTAGACATTTATTACTCTATTGTTTTTTATTCTTATGTTGTTGTAATTTTTGAGCAGTCTCTGGCACAAGAATTCCTTCAGGATTAATTAAGTTCTATCTTATCTTTATTTATCTATATTTGTGGTTGTGCATGTGCACGATTAGCTAGCTACTAGTGTTTAAACTACACTCACTCCTTTCATAACCCTCCATAAAGCGCACAGGTTATGGAACAACAGCGAGAGGAGGGATTTTTCTTCCTTGAGTTTTTCCTGAAGACAGCGTTTTTCCCCACCCAGGGCGGTACACTCCCTGGGAGGAGGTACTGTCTTAAAGGCTCAAGTCAGGGAACAAAAGCCTCCTATTCACAGTTAATGCCACAGATTACAGAAATGATTGTAACATGATTGGCAGCAGCATTGCTCTGCAAGATGTACAGGACAGTGATATGTATTTCTGGTTTTTATTAGCTGGTTATACAGTGAATTATCCCTGCCCACAGGTGTTTATGTCATACACCTGCATAAAGTATTTCAGTCAGGAGAGACTTCAATATGAGTGAACAAATACTTATTGGCACGTGCATAATAAGATGACACTGGTGGTGGTGGTGGAAGGATGGCTGAAGATCTGGATGTGGTGAGGAGTGGACTTTTGATGAGCTCGCCCCAGACACTGAAGGTGAACTGGAGGTGAATGGAGTGGAGGAGAAATGACAGCTGACAGCAAACGAGAGGAGAACAGATTTAAAGTTTGACAGCAGCAATATGACTGGCTGATGGAGATCGCAAAGTGAGACAGTAAACACCCATAATCAGTTGATTAAGAGAAGCAGAGAGAGATGTGAATGAATGAGGTATAAAGATAGTCTTCCTGATTGATTACACTGGGCTTCATAAGCACCACTACACCTCTGGTAATACCCCGTAAAACCATAAATTGTCTCTAGGTTAAACAAACCACATACAATCTGTTGCTGACCGTGTTGTTGTGTAGGCTTTATTTTGTGCACACAGAATATAAGTGTGGGTCTTCTGCGGGTGTGTTACCTGGCAGCCGGAAAAGGACCCAAATGCAGCAGGAGTTTAACTCAAAGGTTTATTTAACTTTAAGGCTCACAACACACAGGACACACAACACTGAACAATGAACTGACAGGAACAAAGCGAAGACACAGGCATATATAGGGGAAGGACTAATGAGGAAATCAACCACAGGTGAGTAACAGAAAACAGGTGAAAACACTCAAGGGCAGAACATGAAGGCAGGAACATGCTGGCAACATGAAACACAACCAAACTTCAAAATAAAAGAACTCAAAAAAGTCCACATCATGACAGGGTGTTTCAGGGTACCACTGGGTGCAATTCACCCAATGCTTACTCAGATAGGCTGTAGGTCTTTTGTGACACTGAACAGAATAAGCACATCAGAAAGAGGACAAATGATTTCAGCTTCAGTTAACACCTTTAATTGTCTGTTTTGATGGATTCATATTAGCTGAAGATACACAGTGAACATGCTGTGAAAATCTTCATCTTCTTCTATCATCTTAGATCACCTCCACCTTTCGTCCTCCTGCAACAACTCAACCTCTCACGAGATTTCAGAGCGAGACTTTTCCTTGAGTAAGACTTTTGTTTCTGGTTAAACAAAAAGGATCTTACTCTTTAACAAAACAACACAAGCACTTTTAGAGGACAGACTTTTCACATCCACAATTGCCCCAAAGGATTACTTGCAGCCATTGCAGCCCATTTGAGGATGGCGAGCTACTGGATCAATTCCAAAACGTTTGGTAAGTTTTAGTCATTTAGACCCCAAAATATGTAAAAATAAGGCCCAGGTTTAAAGTTTCCCTTTAATACAGCTTTTTATGTTTTTCCTTACTTGACACTAATCCCATATATTTACTGGTTTTATGTTACCAGCCTGCTGTAACAAGCCTTGGCTGGTTACACATCACGTCATGAGTTTAGAGGAAATGGTTCTTTGTTGAAGGGATTGCCTCCAGAGCCGATGATACCCCTGCAGTAAACTGTCTATTCAGCTCAGGATGACTCTTCATTTTGACTCATCGAGGTGGTTTCATCTGGCTGCAGGCTTCTGGGAGTGACGTCAGTTTACCAATATTTGCATGATACATTTTTATGAGCTGATTGTGTAATCACTTACACAAATTCCATTTTATTATTATATTCATCTTGCGGTTGCCAACACCTCCAGCTTAGGAGTATGCAATGTTTTTTTTTCACTAATGTCAGTTTACTTGATGATGGAGGGAACAAGACTTTAATCTAAGCCAACAGAAGAAGATCAGGACCGCTTGAAAAACACTTATGTCTAAAACATACAGCTGGCATAAGACACTTTTTTTTCTGCATGTAAGCCAGGACATCATCAGGGTTTTGGCACATGACTGTCCTGTAACACTCCACTGTCCGGTTTTCTTTAGCTTCAGCTTACTGTTAGCTGTGCATGCTACAGAATTGTAGGCTCTCTGATTGGATGTTTCTTACTGAAATGCATAATGGGAGTTTTAGTTATCTTCTCTCCTTAGGTTTTTATTTCACTGGCTTGGAGCTTTGACTTTTATCAAAGAACCAGATTTTTTCTAACACAGCTGTTCATCTATTAAACTGATGACTCACCCAGGAGAGTTTCATGTCCATAATAGCCTTGAGGTGCTCTAAGTGTCAGTCACCTAATATTGAGAATGTTTTCCAGCACTCTCCAGAACTGTTGTCATCAGAGATCACCTTCCAGCATGTTTCTTTGGTTGTCTTGATATTGTTTGGGCTTAATGGATGTTTTCAGCCATATAAAATATACATTTTAAGGAATAACATAATTATGACCATAAGTGTGCTCTTTTTAGCCAAATTTTCTAACAAAATGTTGGTATTGGACAATTCAGGGAAATCTCAATATATTCAGTGGCAGTGTATTGAAATTATTTATTTCTTCAATAACCACGCAGCACAAGTACATTATGGTTAAATGTCGGGAAAATAACAATTCAACACTGCATACAATAATAGAAGTAGTACCAGTTTTATTAGAATTACAACAAGTCTTCTTGAGGAAACAACAAAACACGACCCATATGAGGCTTCTGCTGATCTAGCACCCCCATCTGTAGTGCAAGGACACACCAGCAGTAGCTTTTTGGCTCTATGGATGGCAATGTCAGTCATTCCGCCACTGAAATATCTGATGACTTTTCGGATCCCCTGACTTTTCCTCTAGCGCCACCAGCAGGTTGACATTTATGGTTTTGAGTGAAATGTCTCGACAACTATTAAATGTTTCCATCCAAATTTTAACGCAAATTTGAAATAAATATCCAGAATGTCAACAAAAGAAAATGTGAATGAGTGTGCGTTTCCATCCAGTACTAGTATGCAACCATTAGGAGTTGGGCACATCGACACTGTTGGTGGCGCTAATTCTCCAGTCGGGTATCATTGAACCATTGCAGAAACCAGTGCCAGTCAAATCAAACAAAAGAAAACAAAGTGGAAAACGTGATGTAAATATGGCATTTCTCTTTGTTTCATGTATTAACTTGAGGAAGGTTACAATCTCCTCATTGCTACACACAGATCTAATGTGTGTAGCACATTTTGCTTTTATCGATACAAAAACTTTTCCAGCGAAAAAGCGCAAAAACGTTTTTACAACAAGTGGATGGAAAAATACTTGGTAATATCTTTCGCAAATGAGTATCTCATGTGACTTTCTGCTTTGCTACAGAAGAAGATCAACACTGTTGTTCCTCAAAATATGACAGTAGAAGTAATAATAGCAGATGTACAGTAGGACAGTAGGATTAAGTAACAGTACTAGCAGTTGTAGCGCTACATTAGCAGCATTTGAAAATAAAACTGTTTTTTGCGTAAGCAGGTAACTAAACTAATGTATGCTGTGTCTCTGTGACCTTTACAAGTAACACATCAGTGTCTCTACTGTGATACTGAGAGTTTCTGTGAACTCACCTGCAGATAAGAATAAACCCAGAACAAATCATCGCTCTGACCCTGATGGTTTACCGCCACACTAGCCTCTTATTTGTTTATGATAGCATTTTTGTCCTCATAGTATTTTTGCAACATTCATGTTAGTCTTAGGATTATGCTTTTTTTGTCTTTCATCATTCCTGAAAAATCTGTTTTCATCTGAGCCACCTGGTTAAATAAAGGAAGACAGAATATCCGTCCACAGAGGGGACGGTTTCAGTTTGAATGTTTTTAGCCATGCTACTGCTGTGGCAATGTCAGTCTGGTGGTAGGTTCACCACTTGTCCAGACTGAAATATCTCAACAACTATTAGATGCATTGCTATGAAATTTTGCACAGACATTTATGATCCCCAGAGGATGAATCCCGATGACTTTGGTGAACCCCTCACTTTTCCTCTAGCACCACCATTAGGTTTACATTTGTGACTTTGAGTGAAATGTCTTGTCAACTATTTGATGGATTGCCATGAAATTTACAACAGAAATTCAAGGTCCCTAGAGGATACATTCTAATGACTTTGGTGATCCTTTGACGTTTCCTATAGCAGCACCTTGAAGTTGAGTTTTTGTGTTATATGTTGAAATATCTTGACAACTATTGGATGGTTTCCTGTGAAATTTGGTACACACATTCACTGTCCCCAGGGGATGAATTGTAATAATCTCCTGACTTTTCATCTAGCACTGTCATCTGGTCAAAGTTTCATTTTGTCCAATATTTACTAAACTAATGACATTCCCATCAGCCTCAGCTGTACTTTGGGTTTAGTGCTAATTAGCACATATTTAGACTATGCTGACATGCTAAACCAACACGGGAAACATGATAAAGAGCCGCTAGCATGGCTGTAGGCTCTTAAACCACATCCGAACGATATTAACATTACAGGGGGAGGTGGGGAATTAAATATTCACTGTGCTCCTCTGTAACTGAACTCCGGATGGCATTTTAACCAGCGTGTAATTACAGGATGTGGTCTGTAATAGGCATGGACATTCCGCAGGACAAAGCCAAAAGAGAAAGCCAAAAGCCTCTTCATTGGGCGCGAAAGAGTTGAAAGTGAGGCAAACATACTGCATGAATTGCGTGAATTTGAGTCAAAATCACACAGACATGAAACACATATTGATATCATTCAGTGTGACTTTGGGCCCTTTCACACCTACCTCGTTTGGTCCGGACTTTCAGACTTTTCAGTTTGATCCGAACCAAAATTACAGGTGTGAAACCTTCCCCGGACCATGATCCGGACCAAACAGCTAACCTTGGTCCAATGAAAAGAGGTGGTCTCGGTCCAGATCAAACTGAACCATGGTTTGCTTTGTTTCTAGTGTGAAAACATTTTTTGGATGGTTCGAACTTTCAAACCAATTACAGGAAGTTCCCGGCAGGCTGTCTTCAGAACCGAAAAAAGGAAAAACAAAGCAACAAAGCAAAATGAGCCATGGTAGCACATGGGGAGATGAGGACACCAAATTATTAATTACAATTGTTACGAACGAAATTAATCTGTTTATTCATTTTTCCACATTCATTCAAACTGCGATAGAAGGCTAAACCTCTGAATTGACAACACATCAGACGCACACTGGTCTACAAACCAATCTATTGCAAGTACAGGGAGACGCAGCTCACGGAGGTGATGACCACAGGATGTAGGTATGTCATGTATAGTTCTTTAATGTGCTTGCATAATTGCAAAGTGTAAAAAAAAATGTTAAAAAAACACAGCAACATAGAAGAAAATGGAAATTAAAGGTTATAATGATACACAAAAAAGAAACTTACAACACAACTTGAACAAGAGGGAATAAATTATACTAAAGCAAAAGATCAAGAACTAGTTTTGAGAATAACTGCATAGCTGAGAAAGTACATCACCTCAGATGTCTTATGTAAGTATTTGCAGCAGTGTGAGTTATCAGTGTGTGTCACTGGGACACTCCCATCTGCAGCATGTTTCTGCAGTCACACCCTGAACGACCAGGTGACACAACAAGGACATGTTCAGCTCTGTGCTGGTTGATTCACCACCATGGAGGAGAAAGCAGATGTGTGAGGTAATGAAATTAACCTCTTAATATGAATCTTTCCCTTTTATTTCCTCCTCAGTAGCTTTAAGGTTGGAAACATCCTATTATTCCACACTGTCTAACAGCACCATACACATTCTGTATCATGTTGTTCCAGCTCTTCATTGAAGCTGTGTGAAGTTTACAATGAGTCAAATATTGAAACCTAAGACCCATGTTCTTTATGGCTGTACCATACCATCAGATGGAAATATTCTAAATGTCTTGTGCATTATTTTAGACACAATTCACCAAAATTCTGCACGACATATTTGGCAAGTTTGGAAACTTTGGGATCTCCACTAGAATGTAGAATAAAGTTCTGTGGATTTAAACAAAGTTTGGCTGCACAGCATGCCCATGTAATGAATGAGTTTTTAAGCTTCTTTAACCCTCTAATGACAAGTGGTTATATAGTTAATGGATGGAGGGATGAATGTGTTTAATATCATGAAACAGACAAACATTAAATATTTAATTCAGAGAGGATTTTGTCCAAATTTCTTGCAGCAACATTTGTTTTTCCTGCGAGACACTACAGGGGGATTTGTCAGTTTAATTGAAAACCTGACAGTGAACCGAACGACAATTTGTCTATAATGCAGTGTACAGATAGAGAGCACTGTCAACAAATTTGGAAAATATTTTTTCCCTCATGAGATGACACAAACTGTGATTTCAGTTTGGAGGTCTGCAGTAGGAAATAGCCAGTGGAACCGCTGACAGTAGCAGAGTGAATGCCTTGCTCCACTATACTTTGTCACAAATTGTTTTGCTCAAGGACATTTTAGCAGGAAAACTTGCGTCCTGCTGGTGTCATGGTATCATGGACTTCACACCTTGGACTTTTCACTTCTTTTCTTGGAGACAAACATCCACCCTGCAATACTTGTCACACTAATATATTTTAAAAAAATACATTTTCACTATTCATGTGACAATAAACTGCAAAAATTCACATTTTTATTGCCTTGTATTCATAGGTGGAAAGTAAGTACATTTACAAGTACAAGTACTGTACTTAAGTACAATTTTGAGATGCTGTACTTGGGTATTTCTATTTTCTGCTACTGTATACTTCTGCTCCACTACAGTTCAGAGCAATATTGTACTTTTTACTCCACCTCATTTATCTGACAGCTTTAGTGACTTTGCAGATTCAGATTATTAATACAAAATATAACAATATAACAAATAAATGATGATGTATTTTTACAGATTAAACCAACCAGCTATATAAAAGTAGCGTAAAAAAAATTATTAGGAAACAGTTTATCAAAGCTATCAAAGTGCAACAAGCAAGTGTCTCGTTGCAATTTATTGTATTTTGTTTAGATTTTAGCATTATTAAAGGAGATACATACATCATCAGAGAAATATAAAGTATGATTAAGTCGGCATCAATACACAAACATATACTATTAAGTTCCTATAACATATGATAAAGCAACTCAGTCACCAAAGTCACTATGAATATTGTATTATATTTATTTGAGCTTTAAATACCAAATAAGTTTGACTACAGCAGCAATGATTAATTGATTAATCGATTCGTCAATCAAAAGAAAACGTATCGGCAACTGTTTTGATAATCTATTCATCATTTAAGTCTTTTTATTTTCTTTTGAGGAAGAAACCCTCATCCCATGCAGACTGAAATGTGGCTGTATGAAGTTGGTTATTGACACAGTGAAGTGTTGTGGGTGAGACTGGAGTTTTAAAAGTGGTCAGTTTAGAAAAAATGTATATTACAACGTCCCAAAAACCTTCCAAACACTGACAGCTTGCACCAAATTATGTCTACACTGCTTTTGTCTCAATCCACGCTTATCAAGTTCACAAGCAGGCGTGTGCATTGGTTTGCACATGATAAAGTGTCACGTGCTGCACTTTTATCAGTTTTATCAGATTGAGACAAAGATGAGGTGAGTGTGACCTGCCTGCAACCTGATACTGAGACTGGCAGACAGACAGAATAACTTATTTATATTCAAATATATTCATTAAAGTCTTTTCTTTGCCTCAGAAAAGGGATTTTTACAGAACAAGCAAAGATATTAAAGGGAAATTACAGTTGAAAGTGTGTGAACGTGTGTGTGTGTGTGAGTCCCTAGTATAACCAGCTGAATGGGTGTGTTCTCAGCCGCAGCACAGAGGAATGTGAGGCGTGGTTGTCAGTGTTGCCCAACACAAAGCAGTTCTGCGTTCAGTCTGACACCTATAGCAACCGGCGGCTGTTTAACCAACAGTCAGTACTCTTAACAGGAGACTCCAAACCTCAACTGTAAGCTGTCAGTGTGTGTGCACTGTATCACAGTGTGTTCAGACTGCTGGAAAAGATTTATTTATTTATTTATTTATGTGTTCAGATATCACATCCAGCCTTAACAACAAGTGACAGCATTGGGCATTGGTCGTTGCAAAAATTGCCCTCCCCCTCCACTCAAAAATGTGTTTTACTTCTTGGTATTTCACTTGGATGTTTGAGTGTCACTGTGCAGAATGATGTATGCGCAGAGTTTGACACTAGGAAACAATTTTCACATTCATCTGCTGAAGGGGGCAAGTCCCTCTCTGCTCATCTTAAACCTCAGTTTAAGGTGTGAACCTACAAGTACAATTTTGTGACATCACAACTAGTTTGGAAGCCAATCACGGTCCAACAATATGCAACTTACAAAAGTGTGACATGGAAACCTCCAGTGCACGCCCTGCACTGAAATGAAATGAACAATATTTGCATATTCATAGATTCTGGGTTTCTCAGTGAGCGAGAAGGAGTAGATGTTATTTTGTGCTTTTTTATGTGATTTTTTAAATTAGTCAATTTGACTTTTTGTGGAAAAAATACATCTGATAAATTATAGTTCAGGAGCAAAGCAGGAAATAGTGTGGTTTCTTGTCCCTGAAAAGTCTACGGAGATGGACCTAACGTTGGACACCTGCATTCACATCACACCTCCCACAACATTAGTCTCTTTTAACAATGAGCAGTGGCAACAAGACTGGGAGTCTACAGCCATGCTAGCGGCTCTGTGAGGCTGTGCTTAGGTACAGTGGTGCTTTGAGCTACATGCTAACACATCTCAGGTCAGCGTGCTAACATTAGCTAATTAGCACTAAACACAAAGTACAGCTGAGGCTGATGTGAATGTAATGTAATTCCTTTTACAGGTATTGGGTCATAAACAAAAATATTGGTTACAACACTGCAAGTTACATTATGCTAGATGAAAAGTTATTACAACTCATCCTCTGGGGACAATGAATGTCTGTAGAAAATGTTATTGCAGTCCATCCAGTACTTGTTGAGATATTTCAATCTGGATCAAAGTGATGGAGCAACCGACCGACCAACCGATTCGCAGACCAATTATTGTTATTTACTTGTTACTTTTATTTGCGTAATTTAGTCAGTCATTTTGCTTTCCAGAAAGGATAAAAGTATGGATGTGTCAAAAAATCTTTAATTATTTAAATGTCTTTAATTTAGATAGGTGAAAGAAAACTTAAACAGAGAACAAGAAGCTTTTTCAGTTCCTGTTTTTTCAATAAAAATGATCAGTGACATCAGAACGCCACAAGGGAGGCGAACATTCCTGAAATAGTTGCATTCTGGTGAGAGACTGGTACACTGGATCTCCAAAAATGGTGAGAGAGAGAGAGAGAGAGAGAGAGAGAGAGAGAGAGGTTGTTCCCCTCCTCCTCATCAGCTCTGACAGGCGGCGCAGGTGGCCAGGTAAAGCGACGTTATTATTCTGCGTGCGTCAGCGACGTCGTGCAGCGCGCTCATTACGTACGTCTCCGGTGTGCTGCAGGTGTAGCCCCGGACCCACCCACAAGTCAAACTCCTGTCAGCCAGAAAGTGCAGCCTGTCAGTCGGCAACAGAGAGACAGAGGGAGCGTTAACAGGTAAGAGGCTGATGATTTACCGGGAAGCTTGTTGGATGTTAAGCTGACTGCGTCGCTTTCAGTGCAGCTGTTGTCATTGACTCCGAGGCCGGTGCTGTCACAGACTCTTACTTCATTGGGTTCGCGGCGCATTTCCTGGAGCTGGAGTTAAGCTGGTTGTGGTCAAAAGTAACTTTAGTCTTGCGGAAATGTTTTAAGAGGGACAGCGGCTGAGCAAACACCTGCAGGAAAACAGTTAATCACAGAAAGATTCAAACTATCAAAGAGGGATAACAACAGAGTGCAACAAGGTCAGTAGCCTATCTAATCACAGTTTATTGGATTTGTTTAGATATTAGCATTACTAATAACGGTACAAACAACAGCAAACATACATTAAGTTTGATAAAGTCATCATCAATATTCAAATAGGCCTAAAGCCAGGTATATGTATGGGCTAAATGTATAACTGCATGTTCCTGTTGGAACAATACCATAAAATATGATAAAGCAACTCAGTATTTTGTACTAAACACTTAAAGGCATATGAATATTATATCATATTTATTTGAGCTTCAAATATCAGTTCACTTTGGTACAGCCAGTGCAAAAAGTACCATTAAATGTGACAAAAACAGGAGATTGAAAAAAGTATGTTAAAAGTTATCACTTAGGCTAATGTAAATTATATATTCTATAAAGCCAGTAACAGTTAACAATATAGTTGAGTTAGAAGAAGTCAGAATAAATCAGAAGTCCCCAACCTATTTGGCTCATGACTCCTTAAAACAAAGTGATGTCTATTTGTGACCCCATATCACAACTTATGGTCTTAGTGTGGACAAAAAGCAACTCTCTTAGGATTACTGTTAACTTTGATGAAGTCATTATAAAGCTATTGAGTAACACAGGCATACTGTTAATCCCTGAAGTACTATACAGTGTAGGATAATATCATACTGAAGATTTAGAAATGTTAAACACTGGCTACAGTACAAACATAAAAAAACATGTAATGTCAGTATAAGTGCATAATTGGGATCCAAAAACAACCTGCTTTAAATATTTTATCATAATCAATGAAGAGAAATTTTACTGCTACTGCATACAATGATATTTAAAGACAATAGTGTGCTTCCAACTGTGGCAACAGTTAAGGTAAAGCCTGGGAAAGCCTTATCCATAAAGAAATGGTTTTCCCAGTTTGGTGTGGAAGAACTTGACTGGCCTGCCCTGACCTCAACCCCATCCAACACCTTTGGGTTGAATTGTAAAATTTTGTAGAAAGCCTCCCCACAAGAGTGGAGACAGTTTTAGCAGCATATTAACATGCAGGGTTTTGGAATGACACATTCTATAAGTTATGGCTGGAATGATGGGGTGTCCACATACTTTTGGCCATGTAGTGTAGTTCCACAAATTGTCTTCAAAGTCACTATAGGAGCACCATATGAATCTTACGGTCATCTTATAGGAGAAAAAAACAAAATAACTTGCCATAAAGCACCATAGAAATAAGAAATATGTTGTCTTGTCATTGTTACCCAGTTGTTTCCACTCACCATTATGTACGCTTTAAACTACATCTGACTGAAACAGAAACAGAAAATCTGTGCAGGACCAAACTTGTGGCAATTAAACAATCACCAATAATGAAACTCCCATCTGTCACAATGATGAAATATATTGTTTTGTGTGCCATTCTGTGCTCAGTCAAAGGGCGAGTCTGCACTGTGCTCCGATAACAGATCTGCAGAAAGGAGATGTTATCTTTATTTTAGCTGGGCGGAGGGCGCTAAATGTCACTTACACCGGCTCCACGTGGAGCCACAGTCTCAGTTATTAGTTAATGAATGACAACAATAATAACAATAACACTACCTGACCAGAGCACATTTATATGCACTGGACCTCTAACCATGGCAGGGTTACAGCCTTTATGTGTTTGGACGAAACAGGAAGTTGGGTAATTGTTCAGTGATGGTGACACTTTGCGTTCTCTGGCAATGACATTCCGTAATATAAGAGATTATGTTTTCACCCTGTAGCTGTATGTCTGTCCGTGTGATGTCCCTTAAAGATTTAAACTGATTTTGGTGATTTTAGATTTGGTGTGTTGGTCGCCCTTGACACATCTGTGACCTCTGTCATTAGACATTTATCTTTTTTGCTATAAATGTTATGCTATGGTCACATGCTAGTGGTAAAGTCAGGCATCCTGGACTTACTGTTATTCAACTCCCATGTGGCCAAAAAAATAAATGCTTTGTTTTTAGTTAGCAAGCTAGCAAGCAAGTTGCTTAAGTAGCTAATTTTGCTAGCTTAACAGCTAGCTTCCAGTACAGTGGTACTAGCGATACTAAGTGCCCCTTTATAACAAATAGATTTGAACATGTATCTCTGCTTTTGCTTTCAACACACCCTTAACTGGTGTTTCCATCCCTGAAACAAAACTTTTATTTTAACGCCCTACATTGGATAAATGCTAGCTTCATGCTGTAGTGTTAGCAGGGAAAACAGCGCTCACATTACGTGTCTGCATTAATCAACTACTGTAAACAGTTAAGTGGACTTGTCCTGCATTGTGCATGTAAAACATTGTTGTGATGCTGCTGTTTTTACTGACTTCCAAAGCAAACACAGGAGTCAGTCATGCATGCTTAAGTGTTTCAGGCTGAGGAATGCTGAAACCCCAGCTTACTATCAGCATCTCTGACTCTGCCTCTGTCTCTCTCTTTCTATATTCCTCCTCTTTATCTTACTGTCCATCGTGTTCTGCTATAATTATCTTATTCTCTCCTTTTCCTTCTCACTTTCTCCTTCTCCTTGTGTTCTATCATATCTCTCTTGAGTCTTACTTTTCCCTTGTCTCTTCTTCACTGCATTTTCTCTCTTCTGTTGCACCTCTTTCTCTTTTACTTTCCTCTTTTTCACTTTCTTTCCACTCTCCTCATATTATTTCCCCGGAACTGTCTGTAATTCTGTAACCACGAGGCCTCAGTGGCGACTAAGATTTGACTTCTTTTTGTAGACCAGACGTTGAGTATTTTTTTGAGCATTTTATACATCTTTGTAATTTGAAGTTATGACATGACAGTGGATCAGGTACAACAATTTATATCTTTTTATTTTCATCTAGCTCTCTCGGTCTCTCACACTGACACACACCCACACACACTCTCTCTGTCTCTTTAATGTGTTTTAATGGGACTGCATTCTTTCCCTTGACTCGGGCCCAGTTAACCAACCAGACCAACGAGAAAACACAACTGTTCTGTACTCTCTCACAGTTTTGTCCAGCACACACCCACCCCACTCTTTCTCTCTGGTTGGTGAACTAAATTACTGTAGCTGGCAAGCTAACTCCTAACACACTAACCAGCCGGGAACATGCACCAGTCACTCACAATAGCTCTCCGAGTTTCGTTCTATTTTGTCTGAACCCTGCCGTTTATTTCCCACTGGCATTTTATTCTCAAAACTGTGCATCATTTAATTCAATAAAGAGTTAATGAAGCGGGTAAAAGCTCTCCGAGCTAACGTGCTTGCTAACTGATAGTGTGACCAGGACTGGATTGCTCTAAGTTCATAGTAACTACTAGCTAGTTTCAATATTGTCAACAATTGTACTAATTAAATAAACAAATAATTCTGTCAGTTAGCTAATTAATTTAACTAACAGTATGTAACAGTTACATCTGGCAGATGGTATGTGTTAATATTTAGTAACAACTAATCTCTACATACAGTAGTAGTTTTGTGGTGCAACACGTTTTAATTTAGTGATGTGTAAATCTCCACTTAGTAAACACTTACATCGTAACTAGGCTAAGTTTGAACTTAGGAACAGCTGGTGCAACCAGCTCCAGGCCTTAAAGCATCACCATTGTTGCTATGGTTACAGGCGTTTTCTGTAGCAGTCTTTTCTCTTTTAAAACCAAAACACGTCCTTTTAAAAACTGCAGTTCTCACCAACTGTAGTTACTCACTCAAAAAGTGAGTCAAAAATTTAAAAACAAGCCACACAAAGATGGGATTTATGCTTTGTCATCAGTGTTTTCTAATGCCATGTTTCAATTTTAAAAGAGAGCAGGGGATTCAAAGATGAGGACTAACTGGTTGGTTTGGCAAATGTTTACCTGGTTACCCTCCCCACTTGACAGTGCAGCACACAGTCGCTTCCTTAAGCTTTTCAATGGGTAGCATCCAGGACTGTTTTCCACACAGTGGATGAGACAGTCTGGACTGGGGCTGGGCCAAGGGTTAGATGTTAGGGAATTTATTGGGCTGTGTCAATAAAGGCCCTTCTAAGTTCAGTACCAATCTGTTCGTGTGTGTGTGTGTGTGTGAGAGAGAGACGTTAATAAGCAATGAGATGATAGATGATGTCATTGTTTTTAGAAAACTTGCTTCCCTTCCTGCAGATACCTGTCTGCGTGTGCGTGCGTGCGTGCGTGTGTGCGTGTTTGTGTACTCCCATTCACCGAAACCTCCATTACCTTTAGCGTTTAGCTATGTCATAAAATTTGAGTGAAGATCTCAGACTTGGCTTCAGTGCACACATACACACTTGATGTCCAAGGTTGAAAGGTTGTGACTTGCCACATCACCTCATCAATGAAGTGATGTACAGTGATGTACATATACACACATATGGTATAGTATATATATTTTCAGACAGACATACAATTACTTGAAAACACAAACTTTTATCTTTTGTGGCATTTTGGAAACAAGGCAGGTACTTCAAGGAGACACTGCTCACAAGTTTGACTTGTGGTTTTCATCTGAACAATGAAGATCCTCACACCCTTCAAACATTTCTTAAATATACCTTAAGCATATGTGAATATGTGCACACTAAACTTCAATGTCATTCAGTGATTGTTTGTAAGAATAAAGACATTTAAAAATCTGAACGTTTTCCAGATATGTTCAATATGAATACTTTGTCTGAACTGTCTGATCTAAACCATTATCCAGAGAGGGGAGCAGTTATTACTTCGAGGAATCAAAATTGTGCGAAGGTCAATGAAATTTTCTCACAATGACACAAGAACAAGCGTGTTTTTAATCATGTTGTAGTGTACTTCCATTGCTGTGTGAGGTTTTGTTCAGGGTGTTGTCAGCTGTCAGGATGGTTTAAAAGGAGAAATGTATGTCTGTGTTTATTTTAATTAATTTCATTCTGTTCCTGTCATGTTTGCAGAAGTGATCACAGATGTCCTGACTGAGACATACAGTAGATACCTATACTGTGAAAACCATTAGATCTGCTGTTTGTGGAGCTCAATAATGAAACTTAGGTATTACTTCTCATTAGTACTGGACAATAAGTGATCTAAATCTTTAACTGGTAAAATAATAATTGCGTAAATTAAGAATAATATCACCCTCACCTTAATGTAAATGTTTTATCCCTACCAGCTGGTTCAATGGATGCACGGGTCAGTAATGTTTCAAATTACATAAAATATATCATAAAAATATATTATTCCTGTCTGCTACTGATCAAATCCAGTTTCAGTGGTTGTGGGGGTGTGGCTGTTTAGGGGGGCGGGGCATGTCTCATTCACCTCCTCTGCTCGTGTAAGTATGTAGCTTCTGCCAGCCCAAAGTTTTATTGAACAAGCCGACTATTGTGTGCTACATTCATTTCTATTATAATACAAATGTCAAGTCGTCTGGTATGAGGAACACCCCGAGGTGGCATCTGGGGCCCATCAATCATTAATGCAATGGAATTCATGTATAAAAGGAGAAAATTCCCATAAACCTCTCTGGTAAAAAAAAGCCTCTCTGTGCAGTTCATTAGTCACTGCGCTCTGTGTTACAACTCTGACATCAATCTACTGTTTTATTCTGTACAGGGACAATTGTCAAAGTCAGTGTATGATTTGCTTTCTTTTTTTTTTGTTGCTTTTTTTGCTTGCTGATTATCAGCTTGCTGGTAGTAATAAAATGTAACTGAATAAATTTAATGCAAATGACTTTAAACTAACTGTACTACTAATGGTGCATGCACCAATTTAAATAGTTTTGCTAAAACATGCACATTTTAGGATCAATCTGTGTAGAAATGAAATCAAAGATATTAAAATAACAAGCTTATTGGGCACTGTGTGGGAGCATTAGTTTAACAGACATGCTGAGTCTATATTACAGTATATCTAAAGCAATACAGTGTATGCTAAAGTGTTAGAATGTAGCTTGCTATTACAGTGTATGCCAAATTGTTAGCTTGAAGCTTACTATAAATCAGCACATTGAATGGTAAATGGTTAGCGAGTTTGCTATAACTCAACAGAGTGAATACTAAATTGTTAGCACAGAGCTTGCCATGAATGAAAGTGTTAATGGAGCTGCTGACGCTTTACATGCTAAACTGTTTGCTTTAAGTATAGAATCACACAAAACACTGAGTGGTAAATTGTTAGCATGAAGCACTGAAGTCAATGCTCTGATAGTGTTGGTGTTAAGTCTTTCATCTGACAAAGGAGTGTCAGTACAGTGACTTTTATTTTACAGAGAGGGTGTTACTGTAATTTAAATTGTCAGCATTGTGTCTAGTATCACTCAACATCTTGATTGGTAAGGTGTTAGCATGAAGGCTTCTATGACTCATCAAAAGGATCATGTGGGTCATGTGATTTGTAGATGATTTCCTCTTCTCAGAATTAGGATAAAAATGACAAGAAACATCCAAAAACCTGATCTGTTGCAGCTAGCGTTGCACATGTTGATTTTATTATTGCCCGCAGACATTAAGATTCTAGCTGAATGCCACATCATGTCACAAACTGCAACTCAACAGTGAATCATGGGAAAATAGGAAGGTGGATGGAGATGGCAGGTATGTTAGGAATGAGGGTGTGAGCCTTGAATGGTAGGCTAATGCACACGCAAAATTGTTTGGAATGGCTAACAGCACTACTTCTGAACATACCTATTACGTAATTCAAATATCAGTTTTTAATACAAACAGGGACGGAGGATGTTGGTATGTCTAATCTAACAAACAGTCTTGCCTGGCAGAAACTCACCTTTCTCTGATATTCCTCTGAATTTGCATTTATGTGAAGTCATGTCTTTTGACTTCCTACAAGTAGTGAGGTTATGTGAAACCTCACATGTGAGTATGTGAGGTTTCACATATAGGCCTAGACATTACTTTGTTTCAAGGCCCCTACATACTGTACGATAACAGCATTCTTACAGGTTTACTGCATGACACACTAGCTGCGTTTACATAGACCCTAATATTCCACAAGTAATCTTAATAATAGCCAAATCAGAATAAAATTGCCTCATGTGATGACCTCAATCAGAAGAGAATGGCCCAATCCGGCCTGATTGGAAGGAATTTCCTATCGGGTTGAGAGGGGTGGTGTCAACCTTTTGTTAATCCGAATCGTAGCACTAAGATGTGAACAGGAGAAAAATGCAAGTAGAGACAGGTTATCAACTTGCATCATTTGCAGTGCGCCCATGTTTGAAAAATGCAACATCCATCCATCCATTATCTATACCGTTTATCCTCAGAGGGTCGCGGGGGGGCTGGAGCCAATCTCAGCTGACATTGGGCAAGAGGCGGGGTACACCCTGGACAGGTCGCCAGTCAATCACAGGGCTGGAAAATGCAACATGTCTTAGTTAATTCAAATTTAATTAAGTAAGTCACCAAAGCTGTAAATCAGCAGACTGTGGGTGTGTCTCACAGTCTGATCTAGAACCACAGATTTCACCACGTTTCTCTCATGATTGTCAGCTTTTGTCGATTGTCAGTCCAAAGTCAAAGGTGTATTTGGGTCTTTCAAGTGTTATTAGCCACAAAGGCCTGGGACCACTCACCTGTGGGTCTGTGCAGAGCTCTTCTGCAGTGCAAGTGATGCATTTTACATTTACAGTTTGTTTGGAATCAACAAGAAGTGGGTAGTTATGATGACCAGCGATAGCCACCATAGCTGAACAAACTGCAGCAACAGAACACCCTAAGAGAGAACAGGAACAGTGGAGACTAAATAAACACAGAGGCAGATTTTACAGATTACACACATTAGAGGTCCTCTTGGTTACTTGTAACTGACATCTGAGTAGGGTTGTTGTGTATTTCCACGGGTTTTAGGTCTATGTGACAATATGTCTGACAAGCTGACACGTTGATCTCTGGTGGATCTCTGATCACATGGTGTGTCATAATCATCACAGGAGAAAAAATGTTTTTTCGAGGAAAACGAAGAGTGTGGAAAAAAAAATTTAAAAATTAAAGCATGACATCCAAGTTAGGGTGGCACGCTAGTGCGGTGGTTAGCACTGCCTTTAATCCCATTTCATCAGCCTTTCCAAAGCTCACATTCCCCACCTTAACATAATGTTCAGGCCAAACGGTTTAGATTTTAGGGTCATGAGTATGTTTTGGAGCCCATTTTCTACATCTTGTAATTTCTCCTGCTAATGGACGCCTGAGAGTCCTAATTATTCATCTCCGTCATTTAAAAGCTGCCACCGAGCGACTCCTGAAATGCATCTTAGTGCATTTTTGCATTTTATAGCTCCTTGTTTTTTTTCCTCCAAGTTTTAATGAGTGTTGTTTTGCATTATGCAGGAGCTCCAGGCTTCAATTTGGCATCTGGGAAAATTGGCTTGACTCCAAGACTGTGGTCACCCAGTGCTTATTACCCATTAAGCCTCGTCGGAGGGCCGAGTGGGTGCAGACTGGGTGGGTGCTGGGTGGGTGCTGCAGTGCTTGGAGAGTAGATGTTGTTGTTGTTGTTGATGTTCTAGTTATGGAAGTGAACTAAATGAGATGAGAAAGTGAAAGAGTTTGAAAGTCTTCATCATCTGCACATCTTTCCACTCCACTGTCTGTCTACACGCACGTGTCTTCTTTTTGTATACATTAGGGCTGAAGAATTATTGAAATGATTATAATGGTCATGGTGTTTGCTTCTACAGTTAATTCAACTTTTTTTCATTTTACATTCTGCTTTCATTTGCTTTCATTTGAAGTGTTATTGTAGTTTGTTAAAACAGTGTTAAAGTAGTGAAACACATTTTTGCCAAAGACGCATGAATACTTTGTGATTGTTATTTTAGCAACCCACTTGACAAACAGAACATTGATTCTCGAGGGTTCTGCCAGAGACCAGATTATGTGGACAATGACAACATTTGTGACTGTTTGTCAGCTGAATATACATCGAATATCCGCATGTGGCAACTACTGTGTATGGTCATTACAGCACTATATCCTTTAAATGTGGGTTTAATTACCTTGAACTACAAACTTGATGCTGATGTCAGACATCCATATTTGTCTGCCACTTCTGTATTAATAATAATGGGCAAGTCAGATATATCGGAGCTCTTGGAAAAATCAGTTCTCTAGTCGTAATTACAACTTGGATGTTGAACCATCCAATATGGCGATTCCAAACTACTTAAACGACAAAACAGATCAGCTGTCAGTGGCTTTTTTAAATTACCCATTTTAGTCATATGAAAGTTATTTGATCTGCCACCTTGATTGGTAAGGTTTGGGCAACAAAAACTACTTGGAGAAGGTTAGAAATACAGATCAACTTCACAGTTAAAACAACTTTGTATGCCCACCCATTCACCCCGACCTGCTAAAGTTCAAAGAGTACTTTTCGTGTCCACTTAGACTCAAGAAGCCGCATGACGTACATTTCACCCAGGTCCATCCACAGGCAGAAGAAAATGTATGACCGCACTGACAGACGTGTGACCTGTTTTGGAGTATATCCAACCCTTTACAGGTTTTGTAGTGCTATAACAATGTCGTGCCACTTCTACCTTCACTTACATAAAGAGAGAAGTCATTATTCAGATGACCACAAAAGGTCTCTCACCAGGAAAACATAAACATAGGTCATTTTAAGCTCTAGAACACATGGATGATGCTGTCCTTTTTCTGGTGAGGACAGTGTAGACAACTGTGTATTCTATAGCATGCTTGGCTACGTTTTAGCCATAATCATGCAGCTCTATGGTATATGACCATCTGCTTGAATATCTATTTTCCTTTGCATGTTTGGTTGTGCGCATGTCTACCTGATCAGTCTTTGTGTAATTCTACCTGTCTCACTTCTTGTCTGTATGAAAAATAACAGCTCAGAGACATTTTATGTTTTATGTTGTTTTTTTTGGGCGAGTCTTTGGGAGGAGTTCATTGTAAGCAGGTTGCAAACCCAGCCCTGCACACCTGTGTGTGTGTGTGTGTGTGTGTGTGTGTGTGTGTGTGTGTGTGTATGTGTCTTGGGATGTGGTGTGTTGAGAGCTGTGTGATGCCAAACCCTAACATAACCAGTGGCAAAACCTGTATGCAGTGAAAACATGCCATTAGTCAGTCTAGTGGTGCATGAGGGACAAAGTTACCAGAACATGTCTCATTATTTTAAAAAAAAATTTATTGGTTATTTAGAAAATTTGCCATGTCTGTGATGATGACAGAATTTGGGCACAGTTTACCTAACATATTTGAAGGTACCATTAAAAATGACAATCCTGAGAATCAAATTCTCTGTAATTTTGGCTGTGATCTGCATTTTGGTGGTTTCCTTTCACTTCTTCTTCTTCTAGAAGCACAAATTCTTTGTGTAATGAAAAAGGGAATGCAATTTAGAAAGTGAGGCAGGAAAACAGAACATGATGTAGAGAATTCAACATGTTTTCTGTGTGAGTGCTTTTTGAAAAACACAGGCTGCAGAAACTGGTTGCTTTGTTCTGTTTTACACAGATAATGATAGTGGAGAGAGTGAGAGAGGTGTGAACTTAAACTTGTGTATTTGTTAAATACAGCGAAACTGGTTTGGCTCTGCTTCAATTAACAGGGGAGGAGACAAGAGGGAGAGAGCAAATACAGGAGAGGTGATATGTTGCTTATTCACCACATTAAGTACAGACAAACTGGTTCTACTGTTTTATGTAGTTGGTGTGTTTATAGGGAGAGAGCTGCATGCCACTGTGTGGCACACTGCATAATGCAGTTTGGATTAGGCCTTGGATTAACTAAAACAGCAGGACAAACCTGCCATGTAAATGTTGGGTGAATTTGTACAAACTCATGTAAACAGCATTTTATTTCAAATTTCAGTGTAGATCTCAAAGTTTCCAAAGGGACCAAACACTATGTGGACACCCCTGTCTACATCTGTGTTCTTTTGTTCTTGGGCTGTTGGTCATGATTTGGGCCCCTTAGTTCCGATGTAGGGAAGTCTTAATGCTACAACAATACAGTGATATTTTCGATATTTTCGTGCGCTTCCAACTTTGTGGCAGCAGTTTGTGTTAGACCCTTTCCTGTTTCGACATGACAATGCCTCCAGACACAAAGCCAGGCCCATAAAGAAATGGTTTTCCCAGTTTAGTGTGGAAGAACTTGACTGGCCCACACGGAGCCCTGACCTCAACCCCATCAAACACCTTTTGGGATGAACTGGAACGCTAACTGTAAGCCAGGCCTTGTCACCCAACATCCATCCTGGACCTCACGATTGCTCTTGTGGCTGAATGATTGTTCCCATTGCATCCCATTCCCATTTGTTCTTTTATTAAAGAAAAAAGCAAGAAGAAAATTTGTGAGTACTCATTCTAGGTAGGCAATATTGTTGCGCTAGATATTGTATTACTAAAAAAGATTTACCACTTTTGGTCCTTGTTGTAGCTCCCTGCAGTAACAAAACATGTCTTATTGACTGTTTTTATAGACACTGATTTGTAAAACTGTGTGCTCATGTCAAAAGAAAAGAAATTCTGTAAAATAGTGACTGTGACTTAACCTGTGTTACATATCATTAATGGGTTTTATCTTTAGAAAAGCTTTAGCTACAGTAATGTAGAACACTAATCATTGAAAAAAGTCATTCTATTTTCTGTGGAATTTCACTGTAAAACAGCAACCGAACATATTGTTTATATGAAATGCGTGTGTGAAGCCAGCGATGTCTTTTAAAAGTTGTTTCCATCATGATGAAACATTCCTGGTCAGTAAATAAGCCTGCAGGGCATCTCCTGCTGTTCGCGCCCAGTTTAAAGCTGCTGCTGGTTCAAAGTGCACCAGCACCCAAGGTCACATACCACACCTGTGAGTCATAAGCAAGGCATGCTGGGTAGGAAAGTTCAGTACAGTGGCTGAGTAATGACGTGTCATTATCATGACAGTGCAGGTCCACAGACTTATGATCTCTGACCACCAATAGTTACAGATGATAAGAATGTAGCATGTTTAGTCCAACCATCTGAACCATTCGGATGTATTTTAAATGTACTTTTAGCAGCACAATCTAACATCTATAATAGTTTGTGTTTTACTTTTTTGGATTTAATGTTTTATAAAGATATTTTCTTGTACATTCTTGCCCAATTTATGCCCATGCATATTTGTATGCATGCCTATAAAATAGTGTAAATGAGTATAGATAGTCAATAAGTTAAACAATAGCAAAGTGGGATTTAAAAAAAAAAAACCCTGAACAAAACATTAAAGATAAAAAATTTTTTTTAAAAGTCACAAAACAACTTGCACTCTTGTGTTTCTGGGTGAAGAAAAACACAATCGGATAGTATGGATATGCAGTGCGAAGACAGACTATGTAAATGACAGAGTGATTCATAGCTTCCTGTGGGTGGAGAAGCAACCTTGCCTGAATGCGTGATATTATTTGTTCAAACAGGGAGAGTCTGCAGTGTCTCATCTGAAAAGAATGGGACGCTCCTCTGAGCTGCTGACAGTTGTTCGGGGAGGGAAAGTAACTCTCTTATCAGTATAATTTTACTTTTACTGAGGTAGATTTTTGATTAACATTCCTTCTGGTAGTGACACGTGCTTATGACTTATGCCTACAGGTGACCTCGCCCCATCAAATTTAGGTGTTAGTTTCAATATTGGTAATAATAACTGTAATAATTGTTGCTCTGTGTCTATTGGATATGGAACTAGGCAGCTGCTTGCTGAAATGTGAGCCAGAGCATCTTATTTAGGCTGTAATATGTCAAACGTGTCTGGGATGTTCAACTTGTTGTGGAGTGTTGCCCAAAAAAACAGATTAATACAGAATGGTCATTAGGTATACTTGCATAAATTTAGATTCATAGATTTTCATAAAATCCCTAAAGGAAGAATCCTTATGTTGAGTGACCTGACCTTTACTTTAGCCCCAGCATGATGACAATTTAATGACAATCAAATTCTTTGCACAAGAAATATGCAAATATAATGTGCCACTTGTCCTGATCTCATTGCTGCTCCCCAGAAGATGACCCTTTCGATTTGAACGTCACCCTCTTGTGGAGCTAAACTTTAAATGTTTAGCTCCACTACTGGTAAGGCTCTAAGAATAGCTAAATCGACAGTATGTTGTTTGTTCTTTCCAACACTGTTCGTATTTTGTAGTGTAATGACCGTTGCAGCATCTGACAGGGTTATAGACTTTTTATTTTGTTACATAAAATCTTCTGTGTGTGTGTGCGCGCGCGCGTGTGTATGTGTGTGATAAAGAGACAGAAACAAAAACTGAAGAAGGCCTGAAAAGAACCGGTCAACAAAAAGGGAGAGAGAGCTTCAAACATGCAGGGAGGCTCCGCCCTCCGCATACCTGCCTGCTTATCAAGGTGTGTCTGACTTGGTGCCCTGCCACAATCATTAGGCTCCACCCAGACACACCCTGGGGTGGGAATTAGGACTTATCTAACCTGGGTGGGGGTTGAGGATGATAGGTATATTTTGTCTTAGCACTGACTTGACTGGACTTGATGACTGACTTTCCATACTGTTAAGGTTGTTTTTTGTGTTAGTTTGTTTATATTGAATTTCGTATTTTGCATTGGGACAGTAATAGCCAAAGATGTTCTTTTTAAAGCCTCAATACTGGGTTGGATAATTAGTTGATGATGATTATTATTGATTTAATAAATGTAGATTTACTTTATTTAGTTAGTCCATACTAATAGTATATACTTCATACAAATTGTATACAGTATGTACTATATTAATTGAGTAGTTTTTGCAGTCGGCATATAAAAACCGTAACTACTTACAGGAAATGATGCAGTAAATGCACCAACAGATATCACTCAAACAGTAGCAACTTTGCCTGTTCATTTTCACTTTCAAGAGAAAGCAAACTTTCTTTTTTTATTCAATTCCAAGAGGTCCTAGAGGTCAAGCTCACCACCATCGACAATTTAGTTACAAAGGTAGTTGCAATGCAATGCATTGGATTGTGGGATAATAGTGCCCATTAACAGGACAATTACGTGACGCCTAGCTAATTGTTATCCTGTGAGTGAGTTTCACCTACAGCTCAAAGAGAGGCTTCACATCTAAAAATGCCAGGAGAAAACAAAAGCACCACATTTTGTGTTGCTATACTGGATACTATAAGAATCCATCTTTACACAGTAATCAAGTAGCCTATATGTGTACCTGTTCAGCCAATACATCTATAATCCTTCATTAATCAGTTCAACAATGTATATCCACTGGAATCATACATACGTATCATCAATATAGTGATAACTTCCATTTAGTCAAAAAATACACTTTAAACATTTTATTCAATTGCCTCCAAGTATTCAGACATGGATGAAACTGCTTGACTGGTTGGCGGAGGCATACAACCGTAGCATGTTAATTCTACTTTGTCTCTTAAACAAACACACACAAATGAGGTTGAGTTAACTGATCAGGCACAGTAACCCTGACAAACTCTGGTCGGATATTAACTAACAAACTCACATTCTCTCTCTCTCCCTCTCGCTCTGCCCCCCACCCCCCTCCCCCTCTTTCTGCTTGTCCATTCTGGTCAGTGGGGAGGTTGTAGTTAGGGTCATCTCCATGTACACAGTAGTGCAGCCCACCCACTAACACACACACACACCCTGTGGTCTGAGCCCAGTCAGGAAATTAGTTTTTTCTGTCATCATGAACACGTCTTCAAGTCCTGCAGTGAGTATTTTAGAAACATTTACAGCTCTGAAGATAGAGTGAGATAAAGTTTGTCTTTAGAGCTTTACTGCTGAAACAGTGGGCTAGGTTACAAGTATTTGGACTGTTAGCTAAAGATGGTCTTTTAGCAGTTCCCTTTTAAAGTCTTAGCATTGAAGCAGTTCGCTCAGCTTGGTCTATTTGAGGCTTAAGTATTGAAGAGTTTACCTAATTTAATCCTTTGGAATGATTTTAGGATAGTAAGTAACTAACTAAAGTTTGTTAAAGCCTAACATTAAATACTGGGTGACTTAGCTAAAAATGAGTTTTGTTGTAATCGTAAGTGCAACACACACTGGCATTTGACACACATTAGTTGACGTCTCCAGCACACACGGCAGACAAAGTAGTCAGGGTACAGTAGGCGGGATATGTGCCAATCCAGCAAGCAAATGTGATCACATTTCGGCTTTGTCTGCATGCGTTGATACGGGACCATTGTGTATCCTATGTAGCAAAAGTCGGTCTTTTTAAAGTCTTGGTATTGTAACCAGTTGGCTAATTTCGTTTGAAAGCCTCAGTACTGAGAGAGTTAGCTGCAGTTGGTCTTTTTCGCTAGCTTAATGATAAGCATTTGCTAGCTTTAGCACTTTTAAGGCCTTAGTATTGGGATATTTTGGTACATTTTCTTGTCTTAAAGCCTCAGTAAGGGAAAACCTAGCTATAGTTGATTTTTTTAAAGCCTTTGTAGTTTGTAGAGAATAGGCTAATGTTGGTGTTTTTTAGTATTGGAACATTTAGCTACGCTTGGTCTATTTAAAACCATAGACATGTAGCTACAGTTAGCCTTTTTGCTAGCCCCTGTTCCACTAGCTTCTGTTACTGAATGCAATCTGTCATTCAGCATTTCTTTCATCAGTCTTTCTGAAAAAATGTCCATACTGTCCATATTCTAGGACAAATCAGCATCCACTACAACACTTGCTGTTAATGAAAACCTCTGTTATTTTAACAAAGTTAAACAACGATAACTTAGTGTGACAAGAACAGGTACAGGAATGTTTTATTTTGAATTTCGTTTAAAACCTTAATCAGTGTCAGGTTATGCTATTGTGACAGTACAAACCTGTCTCCTAGAAATTACATTTATATACTAATTTGTTTTCCCAATTATGTTTTGCTGGGAAATGTAATTAGGAAAACAAATTAAAAGTATTCAAACATAATTTAAAGGAGACAGGGTTGGACAGTAACTAGGAGAGAATTACAGCATCCCACATTCACCAGGTACTATTTTACTTTATAATGAGATTTTTTGAAATAGGAAAGGACTTTGTTGGATCCACTGAATGTCACATACTACTTAAATACTGTACATTGAGACTTTTTTCCATCATCCTTTTAACAACTAGATATTCCTCTCTGCTCCCGCCGATGCATGTAATCTCTCTCACAGGGATTAAAACACAATTGACTTGTTTTGAATGCATTTAATCAGACAACACAGACTCACTGTGTCATGAACACCCAGCCCACTCATGTTGTAAATGCATCCACTCACATGGCGAGTAAAGGAATTAATTGCCTGCTGTCCATCTGTAGAATTTATATACTATATGTATGAAGATTGATTTCCTCTTCTTTAAGATAAAAACATACATACGAGTCACCTGGGTTAGCTGCTTCAGCACAGTCTTACAATGGCTCTCAGTGGTGGGTTTCAATCAGTGGTGGGTGGGAAGCTTCTACCAGCTGAGAGTCTGTTCAGTAAGCAGACTTGTATTGTGGTTATCAACACCAAGTCCAATTTATCATCCTCAAACAATTCTGAACATTTCTGATGTTATACTATAGAGCACTTTGACATTTAACTGTTGAAACCAAATAAAAAAATGTTGACGAGATACTTTTGCTTTAACAAGAAGGGAAATTTAGATTTTGTAGTTTGCTTTTTTTACTTTCACTTTAAAAAAAATAATTTTTTTAAATTTTTTTTGGTACAAAGTCAGCCCAGTCCTTGGAGGTGTCAGAATTTGTGTTCATTTGCTGCCACTCAAAATTGAACAATAACTTCCACAGAGCAAGTAAACACTAGCAGAGGATAATGTTTTTACATGACCCTCCTATTTCCTGTCACTCACCTGGCATGCTGACAGGTAGAAATGTCTCTGTCTAGATTTAGGGACATTAGTTCACTTCATTTCAAGCTAGGCGTAGCTGTAAAGGAAGAACAATGGCAAAAGATAAGATATTATCTGGTGTGCTGTGTTTTTATTGTTGTTATAAGTGCTGAAACAATTAGTTTACAATTAGTCAATTGAAAATTAATCAACAAATAATTTCATAATTAATCGTTTCAGTTGTTTATAGGGGAACTCCACCGATTTTACACATGAAGGTCAGTTTACTGCATCTTTGCATCTTTTATTACAACATTGCACTCAAGGAGTCATACAGTGATAAGTAGCATGCCTTATTGCGTCCAATCATGTTAAGTCAATTTTATTTATATTGCCCTAAAGGTACACTATCATCTCATCTCAAATGACCTGAAGCACAGGACAGTACACTGTGGGATATTTATTTTCTTCAAACTTTCCAGACATTGTTTAGTCCTATCAGATTTTTCTGTCTGATTCTGACTGAACCACAGATAAACTTTAGTCCACTGATGTTTTTCACTTCTCAGATGTGGGAAACAGTTGTGTGCTGGTATTTAGGGCATCCTCTCTGTGCTCCAGTGAGCTAAAATGCTCGCTGGAGCATAATTCACTACATTTCAGCCTTTCTCTCCTATCGGTCCTGTTTCTCTCCATTCCACACCAATGAAAAAGTTTGTTAAAGAATCAGAGAAGGATGTTTTGCCATTTGGGTGTTGCCTCAGTTCTGGTTGACGATGGCATCTAGACACTCAGGTAAAACAAAATGCGCAATGTCCTTGAAAGACATTCTACGACCAAAGTGCACATTTAGAATAGAGATTGAGTAAAGATGTTCACTACGTCAGCAGCCAATAGGATCAGACTCCCAGAGGTGTTTGGTTGCTGCCAAAGCTGCTGGTTGTGAAACATAAGGCGGATTTACTGTATGAGGGTCACTGTGATGAAAGTTGATAAAATAATGAAAATACTCTGTCTGTCTGTCTCTCTTTAAAGTCTCCAGAGTTCCAGAGAAACAGAGAGGACTTGCCTGCTTCGCTGTGCAAACTACGGCAGCTGATAGAAGACAAAGTTCACATCCTACAATCCCCCATCACTGAGGAGCAGCAGGTAAATGACATTTAAGTGTGTATACACCCTTATGTGAAGTTACTTTGTACTTGCCAACCACTTAAAACAGGAAAAACCAAGTAATGTACACATATTATGTTGATTAACTGTTACAAACCAGTGAAGTACAATACATTACCATGTTATAATGTGGTAACAATGTAGTTAGCCTACATTTGTTCAAGGAATTTTCTTAAATTAAATATAAAAACAAAAAAGATGAAAAAACACAGCATAAAAGCTTATGAACCAACAATGTCAAAATGTCTCTTTGTAATTTTTATGTAGAAATTCTTTTATGAATAAAGTTTATTATTTATTTATTATTACTATTATTTCTGCAAAGACATTGATCAAGTAGAACTTGTACAAAAGGAAGATGCAAATAACAAATGATTGTGCAAACCATGAATGAAAAAGCAGTGTACTGGTTACTATCATATAAATTATCAGCAATGGGGAAAAAAATTACAGTAAGGTGCATCCATGTTCCAATGTTAGTGTATAGAGATATGGACTATAGCTGGAAAGATATTGTATGAACTGTATTAACACACACACTGCATGTGCCAGATATAATTAAATCATAGGAATAATATACATGTATTCCTATTTAATGGCGAATTTGATCATGACCTAAAGGTAACGTTTTCCAGCTGGACAGATTTTAAGGAAACACTACTGACTCTTTAATGAGTTAAATCTCTACAAATGTAACTGAAGGTAGACAGAATCCGTTTCAGATCAGCTTTACTGGAATCTGAAAATAAAGCCTCCAGTAAAAACTGTTAGATGATTATCACCAGTGTGGCAGCGGCATCAAGTGTCATTTTGTCTTTGCTGACATTGAAACCGTTTTCTTTAACCTGATGTGTTTAAAAACATGAATCTTTGCTAGAGGGTACAGGGCTAATTGCTCAACACTGCCTTAACTGCATTCCTCCTAACAGTCTATACAGGGATTTGTTTTTATTGGTGCTCGCTTTATGCGATTCACTTGACTTTGCTCTCCTTTTATGTGTGGGAACATTTTCTGTTTTTCACTAACTGTCTCTCTTTCTAAAAAAAAGCCCTAAAATAACTAAAAAGAATCAAATTAAACCTGTGTTTGAAATGCCAGTCAGTGGTTTTTAATGACACATCCCACATCATGTGACCTGTTTTTGATGTCAAACTCTTCTAAGAAGTTTGTGAAATGAGCGTACACAAATTTTCCTTATTTATATATTATAGAATCTTATTTCCCTTCTTCTCAAGCAGTACTTGTCCACAGGCTATATGTATATACTGTATATACAGTATAGATCTTTATTTATCATCTTTATTGTCCACTCATGTGGAAATTTGTCTTTGGCTTCAAAGCAAAGCACATGATGTAATAAAAATGTAACATGACAAACAAAATGACATGATGAGGACAGTTCATACACAGAGACACACAAGGGGAAAAAAGTAAGAGAAGCAACTTCCTGGCTAGCTAACTGCATTAGGCTAGTGGCTACCAACAGGAATACCAACAAACAGGGTGATCCTGAGATCATAAAATAATCCTAAATTAATTTTGCCCTTACTGGAACATATTACATATTATAATTAAAACTTACTGTTTTAAACTGTTGCATTTTTAAAATATATTTTTAAGTACTACCACTAGAGCCTGGCCGATATATCCTGTTTATTTATTTTTTGGGTTGTGTAAGAAAATTAACATTAACATCAGCTGTGTATCATTATCAGATTTTTTAAACTCTCAAATATTTAATGTCAGTATCTGCCTCAAAATTCCTGTATTATCGGGCTATAATTACCACAATTCATTGCATAATGATATAGAAATGGTCGTAAATACTTTATCTGTGCATACTGCTCTCATTGCAAATTTTGACCTTTTGGACACAGCAACAAAAAAAACCTCAGCAAGATCCTGGAGGCATTGAAAAGTGAAGGAAATCTAGAAATTTTGTGTTTTCAATGTGGACTAAAGATCATATTTGGAAAATAAATCAGATTTGGCTGCTGTGAGAACATAGTGCCAGTTTGCCTCTCAGACTGAGTCACATGGACACAGACAGACAGAGAGATAGACGAAGAGGAGGGTGAGGGTGGTCATCGTGTTCTGCCAGAATGACTCAGTCGGTCTGTTGTCTTTCAGCCCACAGCCGCTCAGTGAAGGACTCCGTCACCTCAACGAGTTCAGACTCACAACCTGATTAGATGTCACCTACTCCACTCCAACGTTATCTTTACTCATCATGTCCTCAAGTGTCTCTTTTGGTTTTTCCTCTCGTCTCTCTGTCTGATCAGTCTGTCTACCCTCACTCTCTCCGCCTTCAGCTGGTGATTCATCACTCTCCTCTGTTTTACTCAACATGTTGCTATGTCTGACAAACGGAGACAGCAGACTACTGAGTGCTGAATTGTTATGTGGGTACATTCTCATATCAAATACTCTGCAGACTAAATGACTTATGGATCATTTGTCTGTGTTGTCTTTTTATTGTCAGCACACAATTTTTTTTTTCTCTGAGATTGAGTATTTAATTCAACCTGATAGATCTCTACTAGCGGCTCTGTAAGGCTGTACTTGGGCACTGTGGTGCTTTGAGGTAATTGCTAATGCAACAGTATGGCAACATGCTCAGAATGGCAATGTTACTATGCAGATGTTTAGCAGGTATAATATTTGCTTTGTTCACCATCTTAGTTTAGTGTATTAGCATGCCAAATTTTGCTAATTAGCACTAAACACAAATTACAGTTGATGTTGTGATGGGGATGTCATTAGTTTTGCAGGTATTTGGTCATAACGTAAGTACTGGACAAATTAAAATTTGGACCTGATGATGGCGCTGGAGGAAAAGTCAGGGGATCATTATTACAATTCATCCTGAGGGAAACATGAATGTTTGTACCAAATTTCATGGCAATCCACCCAATAGTTGTTACATTTCAGTCAAAACCCCAAATGTCAACCTCAAGTCATTAGGATACATCCTCTGGGGACCAGAATGTTTGTAAAAATTTCATGGCAATCCACCCATAGAGCCATGCCATTAGCATGTAATAATGTTTTCAATTTGACAGTCATCTCAGTAAACACATTAGCCAAAAGGCTAATTTAGCACATAAGCTAAATCACTTGCTAACTACCCAGCAGGCTCATTTAGCAAAGACACTGACACTCATGTTAACATGCTAATATGCTAACTTACTGTATGTTAGCATGATCAACAGCAGATAAAGTTACTATGGCCAGCTCAGATTGACATCATGTAAACACAGAGCAGCTGCCAGAGGCGGTGTTACAAAGCATTCTTAACTTCTCTGTCTTCTGTTGTGTTCAGGGTTTGGTGTGTGAGGAGAACAAAGGGAGAGGAGGACTGTGGAGGTTTGCCGTTTTGAGTGAGCAGCTGACCTTTCACCTCCAGCAACTGCAGAGTCAGACGGAGCAGGAGCTCAGCAACATACACACACAGTGAGTCAATGACATGTTATGTGTTTGATACAAGGAAGCTACTGTACATATGAGAGGGCACACATAGCCTTCATTTCTTTGCATTAGTCTGTTCCCCCCACAGAGTATATTTTCAGTGTACTATTACTGTTAATACTACAAAATAAGATCCTGATGAGCTGATGTACTAAAGAACTCACAAAGGTTGTTCATAAAATTTGACAGTCATAAGAATTAGCTCATGACTCTCAAAATATTCTGTAAGCAGGAAATACAGTCAGGGTATTGACTGTAATACTGACAGATAGAAATAAACATAAAATTCACCAAAAAATATATTTTTTTCTCAAGTTTCCACTCTTTCATCAAAAAATATTCTCCATATTCCTAAAAAAAATACATATAAATGTTGCAATTAGACTTCTTCTTTCTGAAACTGGACTCTCCTCTTTATAGAGTGTTTGAACATGTGAGTAGGAGGCAGCTCTGCGTTGGTTTGTGGGGTTTTGTCACAGAGCTGAAACGAATGTGGGAGTTTCACTGTATCTCATAACAGCAGCAGGTTCTGCTCTACTGGAGAACACAACAGGATCTGGCCTGCCTGCCTGTGTGCATGTGTGTGTGTGTGTGTGTGTGTGTGTGTGTGTGTGTGTGTGTGTGTGTGTGTGTGTGTGTGTGGGAAATACAGAAAACGATAGTGAATTGTTCTTTCATGCATTTGTTGTCGTGTGAGTGCGTGCTCCTGTAAATCTTTGTGAGGACCAAATTGAACCTTTGAGCTTACTTTAATGTGTACTCTTCACAAAAGTCAACAATGAATGTCCATGCTCAAAACAAAGCAAATCTCTTTTGTTCTTTCTTTTATTTTTCTGTTTCCTTGTTTGGTTGCATGACAGTTGTACTGTACTGAGTACTGATCTGATATCAGTGGTCATTCTTTTCCAAAATTTCTAATCTGTTTAAGAGCATGCTTCTATGTAAAGTCAGGCAAGACAGTAACTACACATCACGTCTTTACTGTAAGTGGAGACGTTCATATACCAACATCCTTTTAGGCTTTTGCTAATTTTTATTAGATTGTTCAGAAGATTTATGAAATTTTGTCATTACAATGCATCAATCTCATAATGATATATGCAACACCCATTTCGTAATATTACTAGTGTTGTGTACTTTACAGATACAGACTTCTAAAACAGCGCTGAAGCTGATGCTGCGCTGCCCGTCCTCTATGTGTCCATATGGCAGGTAAAGGAAAAGGCTTTACACAGCATAATTACAGGCTACTGCATCACTTCACCAAACCACCGGTGCCTGTCTTCATCTTTTTCCCGCACAACTCAAAGTCGTCCTGCTAAACAGCATTGCTTTCCAACAGTTTTTGTAACTGAAACTGACAATCCGACAACAATGTCCACTCCATTCAGAGGTTTGCCAGGTGTGTGGAGGTGAAAAAGTAAGCAGGGTTTGAACGTCTGTCTCAAGCTTTTAAAAAAAGTCTCAAATGACACCTGGAGAACAGATGCGTCCTCCGTTGGGAGCCCGTGCAGAACTCAGTTTATTGATATTTTCACTCTTCAGTTTGAATTAATCAACCATGTTAACCCACCTATATGACAGAGTGTGTTGAAATGAATGCCAAACAAGCAAAAAAGAAACTGGTCAGTGAAACATCAGCTCAGTCACCTGCAGAGTGAACGCCTCATGAAAACCTTCTTCACACAACTACTTCTGTCATATTTTGTGTGTACAAACACGTGCAACACCATGAACGCCTTCTAGTAGTGACTTTCCGAAAGGGTCCTACGTTATCCCCATTCAAAGGGCGTGTCTTGCCTCTAGTATTGCAGTGTAGCGTAAAGCGTAGTATCAGCATGAGCTTTATGCATCAACATTTGCTCAGCGCAGCAAATGAACGAAGCAGACTGTTTTTAACTGTATTTATTACACGGCTTTGTTGAATGCTCGATTCTGATTGGTCAATTACGGCATTCTACGGCTGTGAATAACAGACCGTTGCTGTGTAGATGTAGTTCTGATCATAGACTCTGGGGGACCACGCCCCGGCAAGAAGGAGAGATCAATATTCCCAAAGAAGTCCCATTCACCTTGTCTCACTTCACCATCAATGGAAATGTTCAGTTTAACATGAATTATAAGAGCTTCGCGTCTGGGTCCTGCATCACCCTATTGGGGTTTATTTCCGCAATAAGGACTCGCTGACTGTACATTATCCCTTACTTAATGTACGTTAATGTATTTAATCTGATCTGCTTCTCAATGGATGAGACTGCTACATCCCTATCGACCATCATCATGAGCAACATCAACCCAAAAAGAAAACCCAAACTCCAGGATTAAAAAAAACAATCAAAAGTCTGTGTGTGACATCACAGATGCTACGACTATATTTTCTTCTCTGTCTGCAATTTTATTCTGGACATAGGCTGGCTGGTATAAACAGTCAAAGTGTCTAACCACGACTTCAAATTGTTTCTAACTTTTAACAGTTTTTTTATGTAAACTGTGAGAAAGTGAAAGTTCCTGGTGAATTTTCAGATTTTCTTACCACTTGTGTGGTGTGTTGACAGTAAATGTTCAGATGGTAGTAGGTGGCTGCTGCCTCACCCTGTTCGCTCATACTCTCTGTACTCCTGCCATGACGCGCAGTTTGGCAGAACAACACTTCAACTGGTCTCACTTCTGTCAGACAAGACAAGCAGAAACACATCTCAGAATTAAAGGTGTGCCGGCAGACACACACACACACATACACATCATTCTGATGATATTCCAGGAAATCTCTTCATTTCTCAGCATCGTTGGTTCTCATCGCCAAGACTGATCGGCTCCTGCCACAGCTTGGATCAAAGGCTTAATGAGGGACATGAATAGTTTCTTAATAAATAGTGTTACATGTTTCCATCATGTTGCCCTGCCCAACTTGATACCCACTTGGCTTACTGGAACAAGACGTCACTCTGCTTTCATTTTACTGGGGGTTTTCCTTGGGTTTAAGGGAGGCTTATACGGTAATGTCAGCGGCTCAGCGCCAAGACTTTGGCTTTGTGCAAGAAAAGAGGATAAGGCGATTTTGTGTGTTTTTTTTTTTTTTTTTCCTTTTTCCCCCTGAGTGGGCCTTAACAACACAGGATACAGGAATCAAGCAGCTTTAACACCAAGAACTTCTGGAACAGTTGTTTAAAACTCTGCTTTAGTTCATTTTCTTTGTCAAGTAGATGATGATGCCTTTTAAACTTGTGCTGTGCTACTGTTTGTCCAAACCAAGTAACAACCTTCATGGCTTTATGGTGAAGTTAAAGCAGTCTTAATGGTCTTTCCTACCAAACTTTTCTCACACCAAGCAAGATAGAGCATTATGTAAAGCATCACCATCCTACGCAGCAACTCAAATACTACGGACTAAATTATAATGGAAACAGTCACAAGAGTTCTTTTCTTTTTTATGCTCTTATTTATAATCCATTACAATAATTGCTTCCCAAGAAATCAAACAAAATCGCAATACCAAAAAAAAGAAAAGAAATAAAGTACAATAAAATAAGAGGTGAATTTGGCTTGAATATCTTGCCTCTTGTACCGGTTGGCTATTCCCGTATTAACTATGAAATCTCAGTAGTAAAACCAATGCGTGTATTGTACAATTTTCATTGTATAATATTTATTTTTCTTATTTTCTTCCGTCTTACTTCAAACAAATTAACTAAATTCCTAATCCTATGATGTGTCAGTCCTTCCACTTGTCAAGTGGTGCAGTTAGATTCAACCAATGTCTTGTTATCTACTTGAGTGCTGCTACTCTTAAAATTCTAAAGAGGTACCTATCAGTTTGTTGAGAGATCAGCTGAGGTGTTCTATTCAGTAGTAATCGCTCTGGACCCAAAAAGAGTGTGCACTGAAATATAGTATCCATGATTTTAATCACACAGTAGTTATTTTCTACTCAAGTCCCAGTAGGTTCGGACAGTATAGTTACATAACTTCTGGAATTCAGAGATGGACAAAATTAACTTCTCGTCTGTGCTTTACTACAGTGAAATTGGAGCCATCATCAACATCCACCTGTCAATGCTGGAATGCTATAGGACATGTACTGTATAGGGGAGGTCTGTGTATAAGTTAAATTTAGTTGGATTTTAGCCTGACGTAACATCTGGGCAGTGCACGCCTGTCAGGAGAGCGTAGCCACATTCTCCTTCAGAAATAATGGCTTTGCTGTGCAATGTTGCACTTGTTCATTTTATGTAAATGCCTGGTTAGCAAAGCGCAGACTTTTGTAGCTGAAAGACAATGCAGAGTGCACTTCAATCGGGTTTTAGATGTTTGTGACTGGAAAACATAAGTGTCCTATTTTTTTCTTCTGTGTTGAGTTGCTGTAATTAGGCTCATCCTGAAGCAAAGCGTTGTGTGGTTTTGATATTTAAGTGAATTTCAATGACAATTGACTGTTTTAGCCACAAATGTTTACATGTAATACTGCAGTTCCTCTAATGGCCACCAGATGCTGCTCAGTGAAAACTGATTATATTGAAGTGAATGGGAAACATTTCAAACTGCTCTGTATAAACACAAAATCAATACATTTTTCCCATAAGCAATTTTATGTCTTAAAACCCGTTTTCATTAATTGAGATTAAGATGTTATTAAGGCTTAAAAACAGGTATGTTTGGGGATGTGTTTTCCCTGATTGACAGCTGTCTAAACCTATTACACTTACCTGTGGTGTTTGCTATTTGCTCATCCTACCTCGGCTTCACCTATGCTTCGCTAATTATTGTTTTCTGGCTCCAGTAATATGCAAAGATGTAAATCTGTCATGTTCAGATAAAATTACAGAAACTGGAATGAGACTTGTTTGTTTTTTCAGTTAGCAAGCTCCTTGTAAGTCTTAAGAGTTGTTTCTTTAAGCTCTGTTTCATTTGTATATACAGAAATGGCACACTAAACATTTAAACTCCTCCCTTGATTATGGCTGACATTCCTTTCATGTTTATATTCCTACTTTCTCAGAAACTATTTTAAAAATACACTTTGGGTTTTTATTGCTGGAAGCATCCAGAGCAGCAGGGTGGCCCAGTTGCTACTGAGGAATCTTAAAACCAGAAGGCCATAATGATTTTCTACAACACTTCCTCATACCTAAACGACAGAATTGGTCGTTTGCCAATGACTCCCAAAACGACATATATGACGGTTGGAGAGTACCAGCGCCAGGTGTACCGGGCCTTCGTCGTCATGTTAACAATAATAAACATTGGTTTTATTTGTGCATAGAAATCTGTCAAAATATGAAGAATCATGTTTTGTTTTTGTATTCTGCTACTCCATTACACCTGCATGTTGCGTATTAAAGACTCAGTTCACCCAAAATAGCTTATTGTCTCCCACAGATTTCATATGGACGATTCTTTCAGTAGAAAGTAATTCCAGTGTTCTGTGGATTATCCAGAGTAACAAGAACACCGCCCAGACATTTCTGGGTCTCAAGATTAGTTTTAGTATTAATAATCTGCCAGTTACTTTCCTTTCTTGATTCATTGCTTTATCATTTTCTCTATAAAATGTCAGAAAATAGTGGATAAAGTGCATCACAATTTCCTAGAGCCAAAGATGACGTCTTGAAATTACTTGTTTGTCTGACCAACAGTTCAAAACCCAAAGATTATCGATTAATCAACTAATTGTTTTAGCTCTTCATGTTACATTTGAATTTTTAAATGTCAACTTTCAATGCTGTGAGCAGCTCAAACTGAATTGTATTGAGCTCCATTATATTGGGGTGGAGGCAGAAAGATCAGACACATCAAAACCTGGACAAATAAAACCATCTGCATTTATAGATACCATTAGGACTGTTAGGGTGAACTTTGATTAGTAACAACAACCAAAACTAAACTTAAACTTAGTTACTTAAAACAAACCTGAATTCTTGACAAGACATTCTTTATTATCTGCAGCAGTGCATGTTGGACTGAAAGCTCACACACACACACACACACACATACACACACACAGCAGTACAGACCATCATAGACTCAGCAGAACATGGTAAAGGAATAGATGAAGTGTGGTTGTGACGGATTATATGTGTTGTTTTCAGTGGTATTTTCCCATAGATAGACAGAAACAGAACCAGTCTTTAGTCTGGTTACGCAAGGAGAGTTCAGCTTGTTGCCAAGACTAACAGGCAGCCTGGCAGTTTGGAAAACACCCAGCTAAACTCTGTCAACCCTCTCCTCCTCTTCTTTTTTGAAGGATAATCTCTTCATTCTTCTTCATATCTCCAAAACCTTCTGATATCGACCATGAAATTGAGCAACAAGGTGGAAAAGTTGACACCTCATTGATATATCCTTTTAAATCGGACTATTTTTATCCAGATAAAAAGCTTAATGTCCTTCTTTAGGATACCAACACCACAAAGGTCAGAGGTCACAGTGGCCTGAGAACAGAGGATGATCATTTATAGTCACAAATGATTGTTCAGGGAAGCATGCAGCAGATTTTGACTTTGAATGTGTGTGCAGGGGATTGAGTAACAGTAGCTGCGGTTACATGGACAATATTTTTTCAACCCGATTTAAAATCATTCTGATTAGAGATTCCAAATTAACTGTTTACATAGACGGGGCATTTAATCAGAATATAAAGCTTTTGACATGTGCAGAGTGGTTCCGCCCTCTGTGCAGCGTCTAATAATCCTATATAATAGTCTATAATCCTTTAGTCTGTAAAATGTTACTCCGACCATCAGTCCAAAACCCAAAGATATTTAATTCACAAGGATGATGATGATGAATAAAACAGAGAAAAGCAGCAAATCCTCACGTTTGAGAAGCTGAATCCAGAGAATATCTGGTGTTTTTGCTTGACTTTAATAATTAATTAATTATCAAAGTTGTTGACAATTAATTCTCAGTCAATCAACTGGATTTGTTTCAGTACTGAAACTGTAACTTCCAATATACTTGCAAATATACATGTAGAAAATCGCAATATGAAGTCGAAGTCATTGGTGTTCATTTGCATCCAGGTCTTCATCATCACCTTTGTCCATGATAGAAACACTTTGTGGAGTGTATTTATCTCATGATGGATTCTTTTTGTGATATAAATGTGTATATATCATGTGTAACCTCGACACAGTGAAAATTGCATATGTGACAGGTGCAAGTGGTGAGATACATTCATGTAAAGACATAACACCCACACATTTTTCACCTGCAATTGTGGAGTGAAATGTGTTTGTCACATACATTCAAGCAATTATGGAGCCTTATTCACACTGTATGTAAGCACCTAATCAGAACACACTGACAGCTGGCTGTGTGTGTGTGAGTGTGTGTGTTTGTGATTTTCAAATTGTCAACAACAACAAAACACACACACACACATATTCATTGGTAATTACTGTCTTGTCACGCCGCTGGATGATGTTCGCTCGTCACACACACAGCGTTTTAATGAAGCCATTTGATTGGTTAAGATCAGTTGTGATTGACAGGTGACAAAGTAGCACATTTGCATGAAGTCTTGACATCTCCTCGAGATTCCTCTCAAGATGTTCATTTCTTCTAAACGTTGAACTGAAAGATGACACCAGAAACATGTCCAGTAGATTCCTGAGTTAACCTTAAAAATACTGGGAGATTTCACACAGTCGAGCTGGAACGGGCCTGTGGTCAGCTACATACAGGTTGCCATGGTAATGCTGTTACTGCTCAGTGAATTTATTTCTACCCAAACCTGTTATTATTGTTGGTGTTTTTATAGCATGGTTATTTGAAAGTTTACATTTATTTTAAACGATAACTAACAAAAAACTACAAATAATTGAAATAAAAAATGAAACTTTAATCTGAAACTAAAAACCCAGAAAACTTTAATCTGAAAGTATCTCAAGTGTCAAACAATAAAGTTTCCTTTTTTCTGAGACTTCCAATTTTTTTTTTGTTGTTTTACAAAAGGGATATTAAGATGAATAAGCAAGTGTTTCCCGAGCTGAAGTTTTCTCCAAGCTAGCCAGGAGTCGAACCTGGAATCTGTAGATTTATAGTCAGACATGTTGCGTCACTAGTGTTACATGGGTAATGGAAAACAGACTTGGCCTTATTTTTCTGAGAGCTTCCCCCAAGGACATTGGTTAAATTTCTTATTAAAACTACTGTTAAAAAACATTTCTTAAGATGCTTTTGGCAACTGGACACAGGACTTTCATTTTGAACAACAAAGGTTCATAGTACTTTCATTACAAGGCTGTAATCAAATGGTATTATATTTGTAACGGAACACATTCTTATATGTAATGTGATAGTAGTGACAGTTGTTGTGTTCAGAAGATTTTTTTGCATTCTTTCAAATCCAGACTGACACTAGGGCTGGGTGATGTAATGAAAAGCTGTAATGAAAAACGTTTTTGTTTGACACACGTGAAGTATGTAAGGCATAACGCAGTACATTGCATCTGTGAGATCATTTCCATATTGTGACATTTTGGAAATCATCAATACTAATATTGTGATTAAAAGTTCCTCATTTGTAGTAAAATATCGTGAGTTGTTTTTTGAAGAGGAAGAGGAAGAATTTTCCTACAGTATTTGAACTGAAAAACTAAATTCCAAACTAAAATGCAGGGAAAAAGTGGAATTATACATCTGACTGACATCTGTTCACTTTTGAACGGCTCGAAAGTATTGAAACTTTTTCTTTGGTGAGATATTTCCTTAAACTTGAAATAAACTAGATTTTATGATTTTATGTTTTGGAACCTACATCGAAAAAATGTTCAAATGATAACCAGCCCTAAAGCTTCAGACTTCAGATAAGGCCTCAGTCAGTAATGAACATGATGGAAACACAGTAAGTTAGTAAGAGTCAAATAAATTCAGAAAACTGTGTAACAGAGACTTTTAGAGCGGAACAGGACAACATTTAAGCTACTCTATATTACAATGATGAAAAAGTCACCCCAGACTTAGCTCTTACATCAAAATATTGATATTATATTGAAATGTCTATGGGTTTGAATCTCATTTTCTTTTACGTAAATTACTTTATACATAAAACTCCAACATTCAAAAAAACCTAATACTTAGTGTGTTGTCATCAGACTTCGTCAGGGTTTCACATCTATTTCCGTTTGTTCCATCAGGACCGAGTGAATGTAAATCAGAGATCATCGTCTTTTAGGTTTACTTCAGATTTCTGTCCTTCTCATAACACACACAGTGGAGTCAGTAGGCCTCCTTGAAAACCTCATTAACAGTGTGTTAATATATTTCCCAGAGGGCCTTTGTGTTTTCGTACCGTTGTTTGTGTCGTTTCTACTAATTTGTCTTTCTCGACATGTTGATGTCACTTCTTCAGTTAGTTCATCAAAGGCTTCCCTCAGATGAGCCTCCTCTTCTTCCTCTCAAACAAAGCACTTCTCTGCCTCTCATCGCCTCCTCCTCTAACACTCTGTTACAGAGGGTTAGTGCCTCCCAGTGGACAGATGCTCGATTACACTCTGATGTCTGAGTGCATTACTTCACTTCTGGCTGTATAGTTCATTTGAGTTCATATGCAGACAGAAAGATCCTTTAGAAATAAATACTGTTATCTTTCCCCTCTTAGTACTACTGCTGTACCACAATTATCATGTTGCTGCTTCTGCTACTACACCGAATACTAGTATTAGTAGAACTACTACCTGTTATTACTTCTAGTCTAGCTACTACTGCCCCTACTGCTGCTACTACACTGCTGTGTCTGCTGCTAGTGCTACTACAACTACTTCTACTGCCACTAGCAGTACTAATAGTACAAGTACTAGCACTAGCACACAAACTACAGTGCTGTTACACTGCTGCAGCTACTAGAAATAGCATTGTTACTAGAGCTTGTACAACTAATACTATAGTTATTACTACTACTGCTACAGCTTTTGGTACTACTACTACTACTACTACTACTACTACTACACTGACTAATATTACAAGTAATACTACTGCAAATATTGCTACTACTGCTGCACTGATACTCCTAGCAGTATTATTAGTACTTGTAGGCTACTACCACTATTATAAGTCGTACTACTAGTACAAAGACTAATACCTCTACCATTACACTGCTGCTATGAGTAATACTTCTATAATTATTACCAGTACTGTACTATACTTACTATATACTATTGCTGCAGACCCTACAGAAACTACTGCCCCTATTCTTTTCTAGTGGTACTACTCTTGGTACTACTAATATTAGACTGCTACACAGACTAACATCAGTACTATAATTAGTGCTACTACTGCAACAACTAGCACTTCTACTGTAGTACAAGTACTTGTACCACTACAATAGCTGCTGTTCCTGCTGCTGTAGACGTGCAGTAGCTATTACAACTACAACTACCACTACTACTACTACTACTACTACTACTACTACTGCGGCTAGTATTACTCAAACTACTCTGACTGATAGTCCCGCTGTTGCGATTACTTGTGTGCTACTGCTACTACTCAATACTATTATACAATAGTTTTGAAGTGATATCACTTGACAGTAGATAACAGTAGTGAATAGTGGAATGTGATCCTGATATAAACAGTACATGGTGGTGTGACTCCTGAGTGTGGTTTTGAATATTTAGCTGCTGTTGACTTTAAGCAGGAAGCATTAATCACTAACTCTGCATCAGCTGTTCAGCTCTGTGTGGATCTATGAAAACACAGCTTTGTACCTTGTTTGTTCAAGGAAGGAACAGTTTTATGTTAAAGAGGAGTCAGGAATATTTTAATGGGGGAAAGTCCGACTGGTTTGGGTTTCTAGACCTGAGACCAGAGACTGCCTGGTTGGAGAATGGAGTGCTTTGACAGATCAAGAAGTGAGACCAGAGAGTTGACCACAACTACAACCTTTACTTTTATCCCTGAACAACCTCTGGAAAAAAAAAAAAGAGAAAACAAAAACGAAAGTGTTAAAGCTTATTCAGTCAGTTAAAAGTTCGGGTGAAAATGGGATGCTCTGCCTATCGTCAGTGTTTTCTCAGGCAAATGTCTCAGCTGCTGGAAGACAAACAGAGAACAGAAAGTTCTGTCCTGTCCTGTTCTTTTCACTGGATTTAGGAGCTGCTCAGGTTGGCTGTTCAGGGAAAATATGTAAAACAGCAGCATATTTTCAAATATGGAAGACTATCCTGCACATTTGCCTTTTTTTTTTTTTTTAGTAATTGTTGCTCATTGACATTCAATTTCTTTTCAAGCATTTGCTTCATGTTAGCTTAGACACATGCCTTTTATATTAATGTGTGTTTTTATGAACCAAAGACAAGTTAATGAGAGACTTCTTTTCATCTTAATGTGTGCATGAACTGAATGTATTTGTATTTGTGTGTTGCCAGACTCTTGCAGATTGAAGGCCGTCGACAGCTGCTGACCACTGAGCTCTTTAATCTTCAGGAGAAGAAGAAACAGGCCGAACAAGAGCTGAAGGGAAACTCCAGCCTGCAGACGTCCACTGTAAGTGACCACAACAGGAAGCTGATATCGTACACACAGTGGGTTAAAACTTTTTTTTTTTTTTTAAATGTCATCTTGTCAAAAAGTTAGCAGATAAGCAAAGGCATATGTTACAGAGATACACTGCAATATGATGATATATAATCAATATGATCAATATTAAACATTTATTAGGTGGCTGAGATACTACTACTAATGATAATGATAATAATAATAATAAGAAGAAGAATTTATATAGCACCTTTCTCAACAAGGTTACAAAGTGCAAATAAACATGCATTTCAGTGCAAGTAAAAGCATAACATGGTAGATTAAAACATCCGATAACACAATAAAAACATATGTTCAGTAAAAATAATAAAATATACTGACAATACAAATAAGCACTTAATTAATGATCATGTAAAAAGCTTTTAGAAGAATAAGAATAGGTTTTCAAAAGTGAAAAAAAATGACTTCACGTACTTCTCTGTTATTTCAGTTTACTGTTTACAGTTTATTTAAGTTCTTATTTACAATGCCGGCCTGGCAAAAGGCAAAACCTCTTGAGGGAAAAAAAGCAGATCATTACAATAACATTATTGTCTTTAGAATCAATATTTTGATCAGAAACCATATAGTATAAGTGTGACAAAACAATTTGAACTCAAAGTCCACTTACAAGCTTTTTTACATTGCTTTTCAACAGCATCTCATAGTCTTTATTTGCTGATTAAGACCATGAGATGCAGTTAAATGTTCCGCAAAGAAAGCTACTAAGTGGACCTTGAGTTGAGGTCATTCACACGTACTGATCCTAAGGTTCAAGTGTTAACATGCATGCTTATTTTCTGTGTATTGTAACATTGCTGATGAGAATATCATCAAAAGCTGGTCATAAGTCACGGCAGGACAAGACGAGATAAGACAAGACACAAGAACAAAGGACAACAAACTGCGTTGATCCCTGGGGAGGAATCCGAACATAGCAACAGAGAAACCAATGAGATCGCTGTATTTTTCCTCAGAGCAGCTCCTATTAAGCCTATTAGTAAAACTGTTGTCCATTATTTTTCTGTTCAGTTTCAGCTGTGTGCTTGTCGGGAGCTTCAGGGCTCCATCACAGAGCGTTTGGTCCAATCAGAGAGGCTGCTGTTCCAGGAGGAGGCACTGAGCGCGCTCCATAACCTGCTGACCCAAGACCATCAGAGGTACCAGGAAGAGACGCAGAGACTGACCTGTTTCACCCAGAAAATACTCGAACAATCCCACAGGTAGCTGACTCCACATTCTGTTTAAAAAGAACTGACTCGAACTGATTTAGTTCAACTTTGATTGACTTTACTAAATTATTCAAAAACCTGTTTAGTACATTTTGTACTTCAGACTACAAAACACATGTAATAGAAAGTTGAGTTTAGTGTAGTGAGATGCCTTGCTTAGTTCAGTCAGTTGTTAAAGTCAAAAACGGTGCTTGACTTTCCCATCCAAAGGTATAAATTATTTAAACATTTCACTTTTATTATTTTTACATTTTTCCTTCAGCTCAGACGGAGAGGAAACGTTCACCAGCAGAAAGAGAGACCGCAGCATGCAAGGAAAGAACGAGACGGAACAAGAAAACAACATGGTACAGTTAGACTCACAGCATCCAACTCCTCTCTAATCTGTCGTCTCACCTCGCTTTAGGTTGTTTTCAGAGTTTTATTGTGCTTTCTCGTTCTTGGCACAGTCAGACTTATCGAAAACGATGCCTAACAGTATTTATTGTTTGTTTGTGGGGCCTAACAAACCAAACTAACAACACACCTAACCCTAGCTATCATTCTGTAGGGTTCAGCTAGCTGTGTAAGCTCCAAACAAAGTAGATTTTTCAGTCTTTTTATATTCAACTTTCTGGCCCAATCAGAATGCACCATGGCTCCTTAATACAAGGGATAATCCCCCTCTGGATAAGATGGTCTCATGCTGTATTTACCAGATAAAGGTCTCCCTATTTAAGATAGGCTTAAGATGGTTTCTCATTGCCATAAACCATTTGCCTGATGAAGGTCTAGCACCGAAACGTCGCAAACAAATGTATTTTTGCTTAGACAGTGTGTGGGAATTTGTTTGCAACTTTTCATCCACTCGTCCCTCTCATACACTCCTGTCTCATGAAATAGATGCACAAAGTGTTTTTCTGTAATAAAACGCAAGATGTAAAACTCTCCGTCATATAACACGTTTGTAAAAGAACTTTTAAGGGCAAAATTCTACAAAATCAGCTGCAAGAAACTATAATGTTGGTTTGGACTTAAACCGAATCTAATCAACAGCATAACCAACAAAGCAAATATAAAGCCTGGAAAGAAACCTCTCAGTGCAGTTTTGTTGTGGTAGAACAGTGTCACTGTGTCTTTGTCTACCTGTGTGCGTGTGTGTGTGTGTGTGTGTGTGTGTGTGTGTGTGTGTGGGT
>LKNJ01000635.1:0-27351 GCA_002120245.1 Maccullochella peelii | reverse complement strand
ACACACACACACACACACACACACACACACACACACACAGACTCTTTTAGCATATTTCCCTAAAAAAAAAAAAAAAACAACAACAAAAAAAATCCCATAATAGACTGACACGGTTGTGACAGGAAACGATGAGGGAAGAAACCTGGTTTGGAGTCTTATTATAACAGGAAACCTGTCAAAGTGTCATCACAGTTTAACTCGTGAAGCTTAAACACAAACAGCAGACAGGCCGGCTGCCAACATGCTGCATCTCCTGCACAGAAATACAACATGCATCAGGCTCATGATTTTCAGTTCGGACAGATTTTCATTGAGAAATACCGGATTTTTCAGTAGGACTTAAAAGTGAAAATGCACCAAAAATCTATCATTTCAGTAGACTTTGAAAGGTGGCAGTTTGTAGTTTGCTTCTTCACAACAGCTGAATTCATGTAGTATCAGTTACTATTATTTTCAGTGGATCACAATGGATAATTAAGAATCAACACATTCGTAGAAACTTCTCAAACCCCTCCTCCAGTGCAATCCAATTCCTTTCTGTCATCTATATGATCTGTGCATTCAAAACACTGACACAACTAACTAAACAAAATTTCCAGTAAATATCACTTGTCTAGTCTTGACCTTCTTACACCAGGGGAGTCTTAATGACAGGTGCATAGGACCAAGGCCGTTTCTAGCTTCTTTGGGGGCCCTATGCAAAATGTTGTTCAGAGGCCCCTATTTTGGGAAATGTATATAGAGAGCAAGACACTGGTAATTTTAAGGCTGAAATGGCTGCTTGAAGGTCCCCTGGTGGCTTCAGGGACCCTATGCAACCACAGAGTCTGCATATAGCATGAAAAGGCCCTGCAGAGATGGGACACAAACTGTGGTCTCTTCTGTCAAAGTCAAACACAGCTGTCTCTAAAGGGCAACACACACTGGCAGCATATGATGCATCGAAACACCTACAGCCATTGTTGTCTACAGTAAGCCCACACACTAGTGGCGTCTTGTCGTACATCAACGCTTCACTGCTACTTTCCAGTCTGAACAGGCGTCAGTTCTCCAGAAAAATAGTTTAGGCACAAGAATGTCTTTGTTGTGGTTGGGGAATGATCATGAAACCAATGTTGCAAACAGGAAGTGAACTTCGATCTTGTGTAACACAGTTTGACATTTTGTTGACCCACCCATTCAACCAGACCTCCTCAATCTGTAGCCTTTGTGGCTATCACCTCCCTTGCTCCAGACTGACGAGACTCATAATTCGTACAGCTGTTTGGAGGTCTTTGTCTCAACATAAACATATATTGTTATTGGGTATTTGCTGAAACGACTGATGCTGTAGTTTAAGGATAGTCTTGGATAGCCTGGGACCCAGACGGATCTGCAAGCTCATGTTTTATTTGCTCTGGCAGATGCATCTCGTCCCCCTCCCATTCAGACAGATTTCCAGCCGACCTGGCCTGGGTCGGCCAATCACATCTGTTTATCGTTTACCGTTTAATATGAGGCGGGTTTGATACGATGACTGTACAGAGGAGCGCCGTTGAGGAAACAACTAAGATGGCTGCTGCTGATGTGGAACCTTCTGAATCCGCTATTGCGTCGGTATTAGACAAACTGGACAGTATATTTTCACTAAAAGAACAAACAACTGCACTTTTGTTGATAAGAAAGATGTGTTTGCCGTACTTCCGACAGGATTCACTCAGCGCTACGTCACACGTTTCGTTGCTCTGATTGGTTGTGGGTCTATCCTATTGCATCCAGAGGCATTTTGGTCTGCGCCTGATAACGCTCCTTGGAAATCGAAAATGAATAAGTCAACTCAATGCAAAACTAGATTTTACAGATGACAGAATTTGGCAGTTTATAACCCTGATGCCAAAATATACAACCAAGTTCATACAGCAAGAGGCAAATTACTTCATGTTGATTCTGTTTTGTGCAGTAAGTCTCAGTGGACAGGGAGGGTGAGGGGGATTCAAACTTTCAACACCCTCAGCCCACACTTTGTCCTGCTAATCTAGACGAGCCACTCTGCACTAAGAGAGGCTCAGTGACCTTTTTATCGGATTATTTGTGGTTAATCTGTCAGAAAATGAGCCAGGATTTGTATAATAACATCATCATTTTTATTAGATATCAATTTGATATATTTAGATTAGATTTAATAAAGAGGGTTTTGTATGCCGCATCAACACATTTATAGAAACATTTATTGCAATTTATTAACCTCAAATGTCTCAAAAAGCAACCATGATTAGAAGTTAAGGCCTCAGTCGCACAACATACTGTAGAACTGCATTGTGGGTAAGAATAATAAACCAACAACCCAACAAATCAATCTTCACCTAAAAGGTTAAAAGTAAACTGTTGTAAAAGAAGTGAGAAAGTTGTTATTGGATTTTTGCCCAAAAAAACAAAACAAAAGACAAACACAAGGAAGGAAAGGAACATCTTGGGAAAAATACAATCAAACCAATTCTGATTCAATTTTGAAGCTTTTTCTCTGAACTCCAAATATTGGTCTTCATAGACAGAAGCTAAAACAGGTCCAGCCGGGGGCCTAGGAGGTTCATATAGACTTAATATAATGTCTTTTTTTTTATAAAGAGCTGAAGTATAAATGTGTAAATTACAGTGTAAGACCAGGCATCGTGGTATCGCTGGATGATTTAAACTGTCTTTCAAACTGCACTCAGAGACAGAAAAACACTCTTTCTAATTATCAAAAACATATTAAAAAAAAAAAAAAACAGAGACAGAGAGAGAGAAACAATTCTATAAAGGTAGGACACAGGTGCAATTAGTCATCAGATGAGAACATCTGAGGTGTAAAAAAGCCTCTGCAGCTCTTGGGGAAATGTTTGGGACAAATATGTTTTGTAAAGATAAGTCCGTGATGAAAGGTACTGATGACTTTTGTTGCGTAATATTCTAATTTGGTTCCATTGTATAGAGTTTAAAAAGACAAAGCAGTTTTAGCGTATAGATGGACAGAAAGTGGACAGATGCAGGAGTGTGTGTTCTACTTTTGTTTGTCATTGTACATGCTGAAGAATTGTTATTATTTGGTTGATCTGATTTCTAAGAAAAAGTATTGAATTTAAGAGACATATTTTTTATTTGGATTGTCAACACCTGGCTGGTTTCTCTAGTTTCTTCATCTAAAACAACCTTTATTTGAAAATGTGTATTGGTGGAATCATGTTGTCAAAGTTTCTTCTTTTTTCTTGTTGTTTCTTGTTTTACAAATCTCTCAGAATGATAGTCTTCTGATTTATTATTAGATTTTATTCACGATTTTTTATTGACAACTGACTATTGACTGTTTCCTGATCCAACCCCAGGTTGCAAGATATTGGGACTGCAACTAATGATTACTTTCAGTAATGATGATCATTTGGTCTACAAGATAAATGAAAATAGTGGAAAAAATCAGTTGACTAATTAATTATTAATTTTTTCATCTCTACAAGTTATTTGATCCATATATTTCAGTGTGTAGCTTTTAAAAAGTATATACAGTATTTGACAAAGCAAGGTTTTTACATTTTCTTTGACTTCAGACTACATTTGAACTGTTTCCACTGTGGCGTTGTGCTTCGTCCCCTCTGCCGACAACATACAGTATGTGGGGACGCTTACTAAGCTGTTAATTTTCTGTTTAATTTTCCATATTTGACATATCACTAATAGATTTTTCATATTTGATAGGCTTACTCAAATAATATTACCCAGTGATCACACATCTGAGCACGTTATTCCCACATTAAATAAAGAGACATCCAGGATTAGTTTGACCAGATTTCAGCCTGATTTGTGACAAATATTCCTGTTGAAGGGATAATTGTCGGCTAAGTAAAGTGTTAAAACGGGCAGGCTTTAGGTCGAGGACAGAGCGCCGGTTGGTTGATTAATCTCTGTTATTTACAGCAATGGAGATGGGAGGAGTTGGGGAGGGGGGGCAACAACAACAACATAGGAACATATTGCCAAACAGATTGCCTCGGGCCAAACGTAGCTCGACATTTTGCTCTCTGTAAGAGACATACGTGTCCAACACAAGACTGCTGCCACTAATTGGTTATTTATTTTATTTTTTATTATGCTGTCGTTTTCTCTCTCTCTGCTGCAGTGACAGTTTTGCTTTGGTGTAGCGTTTAAGTGCATCTGCTGGTTTAGATTTGTGTCACACCAACAACTTGGACAACTTTCTTAAGTGTTTGATGTTGGTGATACGTGTTTCTCACAGTAATAACTGTGTGTGTGTGTGTGTGTGTGTTTAGACTGTGAGAGGTTTCTGTGGGAGAAGAAAGTGAAGAAAAGAGACATGTAAAGTGAGAGGTTCTGAGCTTGAAGAGGCACTGAGGGTAAAAGTCATGTTTTTGAGACTCTTGAAATACAGCTTGAATTGAAGACAGTGAGAAGTAGAATCACACACAGATATACACACACGGACTACGTGTAATAGTGGCAGGAATGTTATGCACAGTAAATATCTTATAGAAGCTAGATAACACTCAAAGGAGAAGCTAGAAAACAACCTGAAGAAACTGGGAAAACAACAGAAGAAGCTCAAGGAGAGCAATGACTGGTTACAACACAGCCCAAGGAACCTAGAAAAGAGCTAGAAAACTGAAAGAATGAGAAAAAACCCCAGAAGAAGCAAGAAAAACAACCACAAAAAAAAAAACAGGAAGCTGAAAGAAAAGCCAAGGAAAATAGCAAACAATCCGAAGGAGCTAGAAATGAAAAACTAGAAAACAAACATGGAAGCTTGAAAACAACCAGGAGAAGCTTGAAAAATGATTTCAAGAAGCTAGAAAATAAATGGGAGCTGGAACACAACCTGAGGAAAGCAGAAAACTTTTCAAAGGAGCTAGAAAACAACCATGAAAAACTAGCAAACAAACAAGGAAGCTCGAAACCACCAGAAGCTAAATAACAACCATGAAAAGCTTGGACACTTCCCAAAAAAGCTAATAAAACAACCAGGAGACGCTAGAAAAACAATTTGAAGAAGAAAGAACCCACGAAAATCAAGAAGACAACGAGAAGAAGCTAGAAAACAAAAAACAGTAGTTTCTCTCCTAAGATTAGCACTTCTCTCATGTCAGAGAACTACCTATCCATACCTACCCATCCATTTTGACTGAGTTTTTGACTTAGCTGTGAGATGTTCATCGTGCTAAAATTGACAAAAAGATGTTTGTCATCATTCTCAAAGCTGTTAGGTGGCCACAAACACAGAAATAATAACGAAATGTTTGAAATTCTCTCTGCAAATGGATGAGGCAAGTTTGGTCCTGACAGTTGATCAAATTTATTGTTTCAAACTTGAAAAGTTCTCGTGTTTTCTATTGTTTGATGTGCAGATGGCCAAGAACTGAATCTCTGTGTGAGCTCTGAGTAAACCAGCCTGTCTATCAAAGAAATCCATGTAAACTCATTTCCAACACCTTCCACACCAAATTAGATTTGTCTTGCTGTAATATCCGGGAGATGGAGCCACGCCAGTGTACAGTTAAAGGGGCGCTCCACAGATTTTGCACATACTAGTAAAGAGGAGTATTACTCAGCCTCTTGTATAATGTCTTCTGTGGCTCTGGAGGAGCTTCTCCAAGTCTGATAAAGTTCCCCTTAATACTAAATCAGTGGAGTGCCCCTTTAATAGATGTTATAGATAAATGCAAGGTTTAATTTGTTTGTTGTTTGGTTTTATGTCCAGAGTTTTTATGTTGGACTGCTGAAATTTGAGTTACAAAATCTAAATCTGAAGCACAGACTTTTCTTACCTTAAAAAAAAGATGTTTAGATCGGTCATAACAGGTTTTAATTGATCATGCTGGAAGATGTGATTTAAAAATGTGAAATGACAGTCTTCTTTTTCAGTTTTATGCAGAGACGATAAAGTGTTTTCTCATGCAGGTAGAGCAGAATCGTTCCTGAAACTGCAAAAGTCTTCATTCTGTAATCAGGATCTTTCATACTCATCAACACTGCATGTTCACTTTTCATTAATTAATCAGAGCAGCACGTCATCATGCCTCTCCAGAACTTTTCATTCTGGGGAAAAACCCTGACCACTTCTGCACCAAGCATCAGTGAGGTATTCACTGTATTTCCCATTGTGCATTGCTGTCATATACAGTATCTGGGTCAGATGGTGTACAGCTCTGCGCCATATGTCTCCACAGGGAATGGAGGACCTGTGTGTGTGTGTGTGTGTGTGTGTGTGTGTGTGTGTGTGTGTGTGTGTGTGTGTGTGTGTGTGTGTGTATGTATGTATGTCTGTGTCCAGGACTTTAGGGAATTTGGACCTGGTTTTCCTCTGTCTGCCTGTCTGTCTGTGTGATTGTTCTGTTTTGTGGAACTTTTTTTTTCACCATCTCCTAAAAACTGAGAAATGTTTCTCCTAAATTCAGATTTCTTGTGCGGGTTTAAAAGGTTAAGAGAACAAAGATAAATAATTTTCCTTATTTGAGACTGTGACAACAGTGATTGTTTGGTCAAACAGCTTAACCGCACAAATCATGTTAACACTGGCCACTTCAAAATGTCTTAAGGACAAGTTCAGGGTACTGACAAACGACCTATAAGTCCTCATTTAAGTCTGAGGACTTTGATGCCTAACTTCCAAGTGTTCATGTGTATGGAATTTATGAGAAAATTGGGTTCAAAATCATGTGAAAATGTGTGTTTTAATTAGTCAGTGTTACCCGAAAAATAGAAACACCTGTACAGTGTAATGCAAACTAGCCCTCAAATAACTTGAAGCCATAGCAATGCTGTGTGGGGAGTGTTTTGTATTAAAAGGCATCTCTGATGTTTTCTTCACGTCATATACAGATGACAAATCATCAAAGCATAGAGAATACCACACACTTTGACCCTTTGCTCAGGCATTCATATCAGAATACAATCTCTTAATATTTATAGAAGCACATTTTGCCTGTCTCAAGTTGTAAGATGGGCAAAGGTAATCTTCCCCAAATTCCTGGACTCCACAATCTCTGTCGCAACAAAACTGTCCAAAGTCTTATTTATTAATCCCTTTTTGTAGTCAAAAATAAGATCAACACATTTTTTAAATGCATTGTTAATAGTTTTTTAGTATTAAAAGGAAGAAAAAAGGCCACACCAGCATCTAACCGGACCTAAGTGACATTTGCAGGTAGTTGCAGCATCAAAATGGATTAGAAATCATGAATTATGTCAAACATATTTAATAATTTCTTTTAAATATATTAACTAATATTGATGATCAGTCTTAGAAATCTGGGATCTTCCTGAATGTTGATTAACTCATCACAATAAATGTACTATACATAAGGACAGAAATGCTAGAACACACGTGTCATCACCAACGAGTGTGTCCCCATCTCCTCATTCCATGAGGCTCAGAGAGTCCAAACTGAGCGAAAATAATAACATTAAAAATCATCAGCTCAGACCTAATCCCACCACGGCCTGTAAACTTTTTAATACCATGGTGATTAGCAGTGATCCTAAACCCCAGACACCCACCCTCCCTCTCAGTCCAGCCTGACTGCCTCCCCCAGACCCCGGCTCGTCTCCCCACCCCAGCTTTGGCTCACCGTCCCTGGGGGAGGCAGTCAGGCGAGTCCCTGGATTAAGGCCACTCAGTGCTTTGGACCCTCGAGCCCCGAAAGTTAAGCCCCTGGACGTCCGCCACTTCATTTCGCTAAGTTGCATCGACCTCTTTGTTATGATTGTTAATTAAATTTGGATTTCATCAAGTGGCTTTTTGGCAAAAAGTGAAAATGCTATTATTTTTGTCTTCTTTTTTTTTTGTGTGTGTGAGTTGAGTGGGTGTTTGGAGTCTCTCTGTTTATCTATCTGTTTATCTGTCCTTTTATTTCTGTGTGAGAAAGTGGGATGTTGTGTTTTGGCGGAGGGTGGTGATTTTTCAGATGAGCGAGCAGATGTTACACTTTCTCAAGAGGGATTTATGTCAGGATAGGACCACACACACAAACACACACATTGGGCTTCATGTCATTATGTATGCATTTCAACAGTAAAGACACACTGTAAAGACAGGAGGCAGAAAGAAAAACACCATTAACGTGCTGCTTTCAAGGAATCATTTAAAGTTCAAATGAAAGTGATGGAATGATGTCTTTGAATCTAACTGCTCACTGGAGATTTACTTGGTTAGTGTAAACTCAAGGTTTAAAGACTATGTAACATCTGAACGAAGAGGTAACACAATCTTCCTCTTTTGCCACTACAACCTTACTTGGCCTGTTATAATGGTGGCTAATCTTAGCTAAATATACTAACATTTAGATAGATGTGGCTGCGTAGCTGACATTACTAAGGCAGCTTGCTGACTTGGTGACTCTTGTCTACTTCTCTACTATTTTAGCATGTCACCGATAACCATTTAAATGGTTTTATCACTAAAGTAAAACAGGCAGTAAACGCACCGTACCACACCAGGACACATGTTTGTTGTGTCCTGCTTGTGGTCCCATTCCACTCAGTCTCAATCAAGTCGCTGAACAGAATACTCCACTGATTTAGCATTGCACTCCTATAACATTGTCGTATAGATTTGATGCAGCAGAACCAAATATGTCATCTTTTTTATTCCATGCATTCTTCTTCCTTGTCAAAATCTAGCGCCACCGACAGTTTGGTCGGAGATTCGTGTGTGTTATGCTAGTAGCGTCTAATGTAGCCTTGAGCCGCTAGCCATTTAGAGGCAATTAATCTGATTTCTCCCTCCAGAGCCACAAAAGGCATTATACAGCTTTCACATATGCAGTACTCCCCAACACCTGTAAACAGACTTTGATGTTTAAAATTGCTGGAGTTCCCCTTTAAAGCAACTAACTCAAGAGAATCTTGGGAAATGAAGGGAAATTCAATGTGCCATTGTCCTGTAATTACTACTATAGCCAAAGTGGTCGCTGTTTATCAAAAGTTACATAGTCTCGCCTTCATTTTAAGTAAACTTTTCTTTAATTTCTTCCTTTCTTTTCTGTGTGAGCATCTATCATCTGGTATAGGAGTGGCAAATATTCATAAAATCCTCTATATGGAGTTATTTATTGCGCTATTGAGATATCTGTTTTGATATTGTGATATGACACGTCAAGAATCTTCATCACATTGATGCAAAATTCATACTGAAATCCAACATTGCCATAAAGCAGCCCTGCTCATTGATTTGCGACATTGCCAACAATGATCTATTGCACCCATATTAAAGAGATAGCTATCATGGTCTAAACTGTATGGTAAATGTGTCTGTCATATCACCCACCACTAACCTGGTACATCTGCTGCTCAGACCCCTGGTTAACAGTGTTTTGGGGATCTGTTATTCTGTTCAGCTCTTCCAGCACGCGCCCGAGTCCTCTTCCTCCCAATCACCACTTAGTCCTCACCAGACCACCAACGAAGAAGAGGGAGGGCAGACCTGGAATGGCAGTCATAAGAAACCATCTGCAGGGCTGTCCCGCTGGTCAAACCTGCACCGAGCCGGCAGCATCAAAGACCTGATCAGTAAATTCTCTGGTCAAGATCAAATCCCTTCTTCCGGTTCCCCACAGAGCCCCTCCTCTGGAATAGTCCCAAAGTCTGCTTCTGCAGAGGCACTCGAGCCTCCAAAGTCCAAGCTGAGTCCGTCCCCACCAATGAGCGCCGGACAAGACGATAGTCCTGTTCCCTGCATAACTGTGACCCCACCGTTAAAGGAAACCAGCCAGAACGGGGCTGAATCAGCTCAGAGAGGCACCAAAACCAGTCAGATCACTGCGAGAATCGATTGTCCAGTAGGAAGCAGCACTGAGAAGACTCATTCACAACCAAGGAGCAAAACACAAACCACAAACTCTTGTAGAGACTCAGGCATGGGATCGGTAAGCAAAAAAATACTCCTGACCGACCATTTCGATGTCCTTGCATGAAATGAAAAGCTCTGCATCTTCTCTGCGTGAAGACAGCACAGCAGCATGGCACTGCAGGTTTTTTAAACGCATCTCCTTGCATGATTAAAGCACTATTCTCAATCCACATGAAGACTCGAAATCATGAAACCGCAACGAGATTCTAAAGCACGTGCTCTTCAATTACTAATCAAAATGGCCTCCAACTCACTGACAAATTTAACTCTCACTCTTCTCTTTGATTCTTTCCCTGTAAATGAGCTTCACATGTTGCAGTGACTGTGTTGATTTTTACTGCATGAAAGTGATTGGAACAGATAAACCTTTTGTACATTTTTGAATTATGTTTGCTTGAGTTTCTGTCTGATAATTTGCTTGGTGAGAAACACTCCAGCGGCTTATTGTGGCACATTATCTACAGAATGTGCAAAGCTGGGGCAAAATCATTGTTGCAAGTCATAAGAAAGTCATAGCCAACTCTTGGCTATGAAGTCCCAAGTCAAGACTGACAAGTTCCCAGCCAAGCGCAAGTCCTAAACTTTGTGTTTCAAGTCTCGAATAAGTGTATTATCTGTCTGTCTGCACTACCAAACACAACTTTCCCTCCTGCTCACGCATCATGATTGACTGCTGTCGAATTGATTCAAACTACATCTATTGTCAGGAAAATGAGTTGATTCTGTGCATGCTTTCTGAGGACGCCAGAACATGCTCAGTGATTTAATCCTTATCACTTCTATACGTTAGTATACCTGGATTTATTGGTGGATTTTTGTACATATATCCAGGTTTATTTCATCCCCTCTCCTTCCCCACCTTCTGCCCTTCTCCTTCAGGAGTCTGAAATTCATTCAAACAAGCAGCTAGACAGCCCGTCAGAGGAGGAGCCCACCACGCCCCGGATTGTGACGGCCAGCCAGAACCCGAAATATCAGCTGTTCCTCAACAACGAGATGAGGACCAACGGGGTGAGTGGCAGGGATGCAGATGGTCCGGGAGGCGCCGGGTCGTTGACGGAGAACGGCCCCAGGCTGCCCCCATGGGAGACCACCCGGCTGGGGCTGAACCACTACAAAGGGTCCCTGGAGTCCCTGGCCTCGCGGGACTGGGATACTACGTCTGACAGGGTGGGTGAGGCAGACTCATGTTTGTGTGTGACTCAGATCAGGGAGATTAGAGACAGTTTTTATGTTAATCAGATGCTGTTTTACTGCTGTATATCTGTGAATCCAGAAACGCAGAACCAGTTATTAAACAGTGCCATCTCTTGGACAAAACGCAGCTCGAAGGTCTCTTATTGCCTATGCAATGCAAAAATCTGCATATTATTATTATTATTATTGTTATTATTATTATTGTTGAAACCTAAAAGTCTTATTTTCTTGATACATGTGAAACAATCTGCTGGAGCAATGAAACAAGTGTCATTTTCCTTTATTCTGGTGCAGCAATCTTACTCCGTCTTGTTCCAAAAAATTCTGATACTCACTTCACTCACAAGTCTTTAAACAAGTTGATTTGTATTGAAACCAGTTGAAATCATTCCACTGCTCTGGCAGAATTTTTAAAAAAATTTTTTAGGACTATAATAATAAACCAAAGTTACTTGGTAAAATGGTGGTTGGTGTGGTTATTACAAACTTTGTTAGTACCCGAGTTTCTCACTGTCTGGTCTTTTACCCGGTTTTCAAAATTCCCAACAATTAGTGTTCAAGGTTTAATGCTAGATTAAGAACCATTTTATTCTGAATCTAATTAAATCCTCCTTTTTCTAAATATGGCACTTTTCATAAAGCACTGCAAAATGACATGGTTAACATACAGTAATATGGTAAATGACAAAATAGAAATCTATCCTGTATTAGTGCATCTACAGTGCTACTCACTCATTCTGCCATCATTTAACACATATAAATGTTTGTAATTTAAAGGTGTAATGTCATAATCCTGTGATAAATGTCTTATGCAGAATTAGTATAATACAATTTTTCCTTTCCAGTTATTGAACAGCACCATCTCCTGGACAAAACACAGATTTAAGGTTTCTCATTGGCCGTCTTGGTTACCTGCCTGTTAGCACAAGATTAAATTACACCAGAGTTTCTCAACTTCCTCTGGCATTTTACCTTGTTTTTAGTTCCTTCAATTCTGAAGAATCCCCAACAGTACAAGATGCGTCTAATTAAATGATGGTTGAGAAACTCTGAGTTATTCACTGGTAGAAGTCTTTTATCCTGCATCAAATCAAATCTAATCAATACCTGCACTTTCATGCAAAATTGCTCCTGTTTTTGTAATGATCATGTTTACTGTCAAGGTTAATATTACTCGTCATCCTGTATTCTGATGTTTTTGATTAATACATTTATTAATACAAGTTATTGAATTTGATTGAAATTATATTTTCAATATCAGTTTAGAAAACGTACTAAATTGATTACATCAACAGGTTTGTTGCCCACGTTTAATAAGTATAGCAGTTTTGCTTCTGTTTTTTTTCTTTTCCATATTGAAGTAAGAGCAAAACCTTTTCATGCAAACCGACACCTGTGGATAAATCTACACTTCTGAATTTACCTTCTGTGTGCACTTTGATAGATTGTTGTCCTTTCTTTCTGTTTTTCCTGTCTCTCTCTGCTTTTGTTATTGATTGACGGTATAAACTGATGTGGTGTGGTGTGTTTCTTTACAGTTTGGTGTTGTTGACAGTCCTCCCAGGGTGTTCAACAGTCCGTACGCCACGGCCACCTCCATGGAGTACAACCCCATGTACCGAATGTCTGAGTTCAAGGTGTGTAATTTGGTGGAAAAACTGAAACACTGTATTATTTATATATCTTACATAGATTTTTTTGTGTTGGTTTTAGTTCTTCAACATACATAATTGATACTGAAACAGTCAGCTAAATGTGGAGTTTATAAATGAATGAAACCAATGTATTGTCAGAAAACAGCATGTATTTGCAACTGCAAGACTGATGTTTTAAATGCAGGTTCAGCACCAGCAAGTCTTCAGCAAGAATCAGTGAAAAAGCTAAGGCGGATTGTAAAGCATCATTGCACTTTGTCCACATGCATTCACACATGTGAGCTTCCAGGGACGAGGCACAGTCCTCTGAGGCATGTCTACAGAAAATGACACACAACAAGATGTCTGACCCTCCTCTGTGCCCCCCTCCTCATCTCCAGGTTCAGGGTGGACTGTCTCCTGCCACCTCAGAGATGAACCTGTACAGCTTCAACAGTCGCAGCACCAGTCCAGTGGGCATGGCCGTGCCCACCCTCACCTCCCGCACCCGATTCTCTACTTATGACACTCTGAGGAGGAGGACCGAGCTCAACAACCCTGTACGTTTACTCATACACACACAGATAACACACACCCTATCATCAATTCCACATTATATAATGTTTTTCCATGTTCATATATTGCTACAGGTGGTACCCACCCACTACAGCATGCGCTCTGCCACTCTGGGGGCACCCAATAAAAAAGACTACATTGAGGAGTTGACCAAACAGATGGACGCCTGCCAGAAGGTATATTTTGGCAGACCTACTGTAGCACAGGTCTTGAGCCAGAATGTCTGCTACTGGTACTGTAGCATTAAGAGGTTTGGGGATTTTAACCCCCAAGAGAAAGAAAACAATATTTTGATGGTGTGTGTGTGTGTGTGTGTGTGTGTGTGTGTGTGTGTTCTCTCCAGCGTAACCAGTTCCTGGAGGCAGAGAGTGTAGAGATGGAGAAGGAGAGGAACCAGATAAGGTCAGACATGACATGATTTTTCTTTCTTTCTTCTTATTTTCCTGTTTGTTTGCTTGGTTTTTTTTCATTCTTCTATTTGCTGTCTTTCCTGCTGTCCTTCCCCTTTGGTCTCATTTTCTCTTTCTTATGAAACTGTCTTTAATGAGTAACTTAACAAGTTGAGAAGCTGAGAAACTCTGAGCTAAAAAGCATTGCGTAGCTGCCCTTTTTAGCTTATTGAAATATGAAGCCTTTTTGCACCTGTAACCACACCCCCAAGTGATGTCACAGTGTACTGAGCACACCCTCAGTACACTTCTACTTCACTGCAAGGTGAGAATTTCAACCACTGGAGGTCAGCAATAACTGTCAGTCCTCCAGTGGTTGAAACTAGTTTTAAGTTACTCTTCAACTCCTCTCGTTCTGTGGCTTCAGTCCTGATGCTCTCTTTCCACCAAATTAGCTTTGGTTCTTGAACCAGTTCCGAACCTTGGTGCTATCTAGCAAACCAGCGCACGTTTCCACCAGTTTTGAGCGGAACCCTTGTAATCAAGGATACATCATCAATAAAGGGTGTTGCACAATGGACAACGGAAGTAAACTGTGGTAGCAAGGTGGCGGATTGCATTGATTACCTTCAAGCTTTTGTTCTGTTATTACAGATATTTGTTTTTATCCAAAAAAGAAGCACAGACCAACTATTTATGATCAGAAGACATAGAAGACGATTACCATAGTTGCCTTCCTCATCCTCTCTTTCCAACCTGTAGAATAGGACATGCCCACAGATGTCATCACGGTTCGCACTTCAGGTCCAGGAAAACCAGCTATTTTTTGGTTCCAGCTGGGAACCAACTTCTGTTCTGAAAAAATTTATTTTTGGTCGAAATGCTCCGAACGGTTCAAAATTAGGTGCGCGAACTGGAACGGAACCCGTTCCATGTTGGTGGAAAAGAGGTGTCAGTCATCTCAGTGTAAACCTCGAGTCTGATCAGTATCTCCCTGTGAAGGTATGAGATGCGCGGCCTGCTGGTGAACAACGAGGACCTGCTGAGGACCAACACTCAGCTGACCAATGAGATGAAGAGGATGAGAGAGCAGATGATAGAGATGGAAAGAGAGAACCAATCCATGGTCGAGAGATACAGAGAGATGGAGGTGTGAGCGGATGGATGGATGGATGGAATGATACTGTAGTTATCCATGTGTTTGCATCATTGACTATTTCCTTGTGCTGTGCAGATTGAGGTGAAGGAGGCCCGGGACATGATGGTGGAGGCCAATACTCAGGAGTACGCCTTCAGTTTTCTCCAGCAGTCCCTCAAAAACAAGATCCAGGATGCTGAGGTACAGAGTCTTTTTACCGCATAGACACGTTCCACATAACAGAAGGTCCCACTTCGATTCCAGCTGGGGTTAGACTGCGATTGCAGTCTGTTGGACTTTTGATGACATTCGATAATAAACAAGCATGTGTTGCCTGGTTTTTGAAGATTACGTTGGATGCTGAAAAATATTGTCACTGTTCTGTGAAAGCCATGTATCTACAAAATGTCATGAAAACAACCCTGTTTTCAGCTTTTTCAAAAATGCATTTTTCAGATAATCCAGTGGGTTTTTAAATGGTTTATTTAGCTTTAGAATCAAGAGAACCTTCTCAACCCATAATCCTTCTGTTTATCTAAAAAAAATATTGGTTTTCACTGGACAGCGATGACATACATAATGGTAACAACATTATTTTAAAGAGTAACTAACAACCCGTGAAAATCTTGTTTTTGCTGATTAAAATGCATAGTCTCAATGACCAGTTATGTTTGAATATCACCAGCCAATCACAACACATCATCAGGTAAAGACAAACATGTTTTGCCACTGCTCCAGAGAACCTTTAGCACAAAGCACCCGGGGTATTATGTTTTTTATTTGGGAAAGCGGTTCTCAAATTTTTCTTTCTTACAAAAGATTGAGAACCCCTGTTGTAAAGCTTATTGTCAGTTTTATATTGATTTCTTTTCTTTAAGACAGCCATTTGTCTCATTTAATGTATATGAAAATCAACTTGCACATATGTGAAACTCACTGATAATCCATAGACAATCAAGATCAATCAAGATAATTCACTGCAGTCAACATGATGCCTGGTTTTATTTGTCAGCATGGGAATGCAGTGGTGACCATGTGACCTATTTTCAAAACTCGTATTGGTGCATTCAGGTGTTGAGACACGAGCTATCTGTCTGACAGTAAGACACACATGTTATACAAGGAAGCGGAGCTCTTAACTGTGTGCGTGTTGTGTTCAGGATAACCTGGAGAAGCAGACGCAGCACGCCAGCACTCTGGCTGACAAGTTGTGGCTGGTAGAGAGACAGCTGGAGGAGCTGGAGGCCGACAAAGAGACCAGAGACAAGAAGACATCCGAACTCAACAGCACCCTTCACAGACTGGGGACAGAGGTACAGAGACAGTTTCTTTTGAAGACAAGTAATTAATAAAACAGTAGCACTTTATTTTATTGTTACTAATTATAGAGAAATACAGACAAAGTTCTGAGACTGTTAGTTGTGTTGACTTTATCAGCAGATGTTGGTTTTCAGAGGAATTCCGTTGAAAGATCTACTAAAATCTTAATGGCTGGAGAACCTGAAGGATATTCAGATTTGAATGAACTAATTGGAGGTGTACCAATTCAACACCGTCTCCATTTTCTTTATAATCTGTACCATATTACACCGTCCTTTCCACGAACCTTCCTATGTATTATTGAAATAAAACAAAAACACTAAATTAACTCTTTTTAAATTAACAAAGGCCTCATGAGAATCTTGTTTCATTACTGACTTACTGTCCTTGTTTACATAACCATGTAAAAATGCAAAAAGTCAGCAAAAACATCCAGACAAAAACAAACAGTGTGTAATTTGTTTCAAAATGAGAATACAGGAGTGTCAGACTATAGTCAGCTAAATTCCTGTGAATTAACAACAATCAAAACTTGATGAAGTTTAAGTTTAGTAAATTCTCTTAGGAATGGATTGAAAGCAAGACAGTAAAAAAAACTTTGAAAACTCACTTGTTTTGTTATATACTCATAACCCTTAAACAATTAGCGACACCATAGCAATGGTGCTTGCAAAATGAGAACTCCAAAAACAAACATTCAGGGTGGTTGTCGGCTTCATTAATTATGTCAAAACTGCCTAAATGTCATAAAGCTGTCCCTGGAGTGACACTTACTCAGAGCTGCCCCGTCTGTTTGCAGCTGGATGAGGCCCTACAGATGTCCACGCAAGCAACAGTAGAGCTGAACCTGCAGCAGAAGCTGCGCGAGGACAGCCAGCTGAGGGTGGAGCAGCTGGAGGAGACTCTGCTGGAGAAGGAGCAGGAGCTGCAGAGTCTGCAGACCGTCGTCAGCAGACTGCAGGGAGAGGTACGGTATTCCCACGTGTCCAACACTTTAGCTAATAGACTGAATTCCCATCAGCCTCAACTGTACATCGAGTCAAAGTAACATGCTAAATGTTAGCCTGTTAACGTCCATGTCTAGCATCTTGGTTATACAGCTGAGAACACCTTTGGTATGAATACAGGTTTCAGGATCTGTGTGTGTGTGTGCATGCAGGTCTCTGGTAAGCTGATTGATAAGGAGCGGACGCTGGAGGACGAGATCCAGCTGAGAGAGAGGATACAGCTGCAGTGTAAGCAAGCAGAGAGGATGGTGGACGACCTCCACATGGAGCTGCAGAGCACCAACCAGGCCAAAGATGACCTGGCCAAACAACTCAAACAGGCTCAGGTACTGATTGATCTAATACATTGATAACATAACTCATAAGCATTTTCAAAGTGCTTTACATACAAGAATCTATTGTAAGAGAATTAAAAACAGAGGAACTTGGGTGTTCTGGTGGCCTAGTGGTTTTTGTTGCATGTCATCCCTCCTCTCTCTCCTCTCATTTTCCTGTCACTCTGCTGTCCTCTGTCTAAAAATACAAGGCAAAAAAATGCCTGAACAAAAAAAAAGAGTAGTTCAAGAATTTTTATTTACCTTAAAAAAAATCAAAATGAAGAGTGAAAGAGTTTACACTCAAAGTGTGTCACGTAAAAAATTACTGGACACAAGTAAATGGAGTTTTAATAATGGTTCAAATGCTGTTTCCGATGTTTTTGCACTACATTTCTGTGGGTAACACCACAGACAGGGTAGTGAAGACTTCAGTCTTTAAAAACTGGTCACAAATATATAGTTTCATTTTTAAAAAAAGGCTCAGTGATTTCCTAAAACTGAGTAATGTTTGCTAAAAACTACAAATAGGAGTGAATAGAGCATTTATTAGGGACTATTTTCAGTGGTGGATTAATACACATTTGGTGCTTTAGTGAGTATTTGGGGCAGCGTGACGGTGTATGTGGGATTGAGTCAAAATAAACTACAGTGTGTGTGTGTTCGTGGTAATGAAGGAACATGTCACCCAGTGCAACAGTGTGGCTCAACAACAAAAAACTTCACGTACCTTCCTTTTTGATTTGGGATAAATTTAAAATTATGTCCTGAATCTTTCATCTATCTTCCTATTTCCCAGCTGTGGATCAGACAGTATCCACAGTGCGTTTGCATACATGACCCCAATGATTCAAGCAGAGATGTCCACTTGAATTAATCAGTCATGCAAACCATTATAGTTTGGGGTTAATGAGGTATTAATTATGCAAATCGTGTTTAGCAATCGGCGCGCTAATTCCATAATCCCAAATATTCGTCATGTCGCTATTTCTGAAGATACTTAATCCGTCCCATTTCTAAATAACCTGAACGTGTTCTGCTGATGAGACAAACAGACAGCTGACATCATGAAGAGTGACCTCAGATTGGACGCTGTCTGGGAAAAAAGTTTAGTTTAGTTGGACGATGACTTATTCTCTTTGAACTCTTCTTCTTTCAGGAGAAGATGATCGACCTGGAGAGCGATCTGGAGGAGCTGCATGAGAGCGAGCAGAGATGGGCCGCCAAACACAAGAGAGCTATCGAACAGGTAAACGCACTGGAAGACAGGAAGTCATTTATGGGATCTTAAAAACACTGATGGATAATTCCAACATCCATTATATCAATTCGACTGATTTTATTTGTCTGTTAAAACAATTCCGTGTTTGCGGTCAGACTGAGCAGCTGCAGCTGAAGCTGATTCAGGAGAAAGATCTGAACGACCTGCTGGATACTGAGAAGGTCGCCATGGAGAGACAGGTACTGTGTGTGTGTGTGTGTGTGTGTGTGTGTGTGTGTGTGTTTCCGCTTCCTCTTCAGTCTACATTTAACACAGTTAGACTCTCTTTCTCAAGACCTCTCTATCTGTCTATCTCTATAATTCAAATTCATTAGACCTATACTGGATTTTTGAGGCTGATACTAATATTAACTCTAAAGTGTAACTCCACCCTCAAGTTCAGCTAGAACCCTCTCTCCCAGAATATTTAAAAAATGCACGCGGGAGACTGACTGACACTGATTGGAGTCTTTTTTATATAAATGTCATGACGTATACCAGTCCCAGCCGGTTGACTCTATGTCAGCATTGGCCTCGCAGGTTCAGGGCTGATTTAAACCAGCAGATCATCACAGTACAGTCATATCATTTAGTTTGCAGCTCAAAAAACATGTTTAAGTGTGCAGTACCTCTTTAAGAGTTTTTAAAAAATCAGAAAAAGATATAAATTTTTTTAGCATAACATAAAGAAACCTTTTTTTAATGTACTCAGTAGGACATTTTACAGTGTTCAAATCAGCTTGCCAGTGCTTTCTGGTGGAAAAAGTGTGCAATGGAGACACTGTTTCTAAACACATCATATGGAGATACAGAATTGCCAAATTACCATATTAATATTGACAGTCATGGTTTTAAAAAACTTTACTTTTAAGTGTGTAAATCATTAACAACAGAAGAGCAAAAGAAAAGCGAGCAAAGTGCTAGTAACACCTGATCTCTAATAAAAGTCTGTCTCTCTCTGTCGGTCCGTAGCTGCGTGAGCTGCGTCTTGAGGTGGAGGAGCTCCAGAGCACCAGAGTTCAAGAGGATGTCATCTCCAGGACGGAGGGCAGAGTCAAAGAGCTGGAGAACGCTCTGAGGACCGAGGAGAGGTCAGTCACACTGACTTTTTTTTTCAGTCTTTCTGAAAAACTTAAACATGTTCCATCCTGAGGCTTTCTGTCTGTACTTTAAGGTCACTTTCACACCTGGAGTTTGGATCATTTGGTCTGGACCAAGGAAAAAAAAAAAAAAAGATTTAGTTCTGGTCCAGTTCGTGTTCACACTGAATCAAGAGCTGTAAACATTACACAACGTTTTTTGGACTGAAAGGCAGTTCATTTATTGAACCGTTTTGGTGACTGTTATCCTGCATCATCAGCACACAGGGGCCCGTGAAAGATGGAGAAAAAGGAAATCACATTCGGCTTATGTGTTGATTTGAAATACTTGATTATGGGCATTAATATTACACCCTGCAACTGGACCTCATATATCAAAAATATTCATGAACTGTTAGAAAAGTTACCAAAAAAAGGAGCCTTGTACCGTAATATTATGGGAGGATAGTGACTGTGTGGCATTTACTGTGTGGCATATACTTCTTTCACTCACTTTTAAGTAATCAGGAACTGCTAAATGGCAGCAGTACAAATGCAAACTTGGCCAAAACTACTAAAATAAAAATAAAAAATACCATTGAACAATACCAGAAAGCCATCCCTTCTATCAAAGGGGTATGATAAAGGGGTACTTAGGCCCATCTTATAGGGCTGTGGGGGTACGTCGGACAAAAAAGGTTGGGAACCACTGGTGTAATCCATCACAGTGAACATCAGTCTGCACTTAAACTACTTTACCAAACACCACTCATATTGTAATATAACATTGTTGAGTGTGATGGATTACTCACCTCAAGCAAGTTTCAAAAGTCTGCTAATTGATTTTCACTGCCTTGAAAGGTAGAAAAAACACATCCAAAATGGTTGTGGCTGTGATATAAACAATACGTAGCCTAATCTGAAGCAGGGAATTTGCTGAAACATGCAGGTATTGTCCTGTTGTTGCGCCATCTAGCTGCTGGCTGATGCGTTTGTGTTTTGTGCAGGAACAAATCGGTTTTGGCAAACACCATCGGTAAACTGGAGAGGAGGATCAACGAGCTGAGCGATCAGATGGAAGAGGAACACAGGATAGCTACTGAACAGAAAGACCTGGTAACACACGCACACACACACACAAACACACACTCTTCCCACATGAAGGTAGAATTACAAAATAGTCTGATCATATGTGTTCAGTTTGTTCCTTTACTAATATGTATTTAAACTAAACTTTCATTTGAGCAGGAAAAATAAGCTTCATTGAAATAATAAAAAAACTCACCATAAACACTTCAAATGTTTTACCTGGTATGAATGAAATTAAAGGCAGAATATGTAACATTTCCACATTAACATGTCTAAAAACAACTACACCTATGTTATATATTTTGTTGAGTTGTGTACTTACATTATCCCTAATGTTTCCAAAAATGTTCAAAACCAGAGAAATCCGTAATTTTATTCAAGGTAATAGCGCATTTTATTTGGTCACCTGTCAATGGCGTCATATGCCCTTTAACTCCTCTAGTTGCTGTGACTTCCGGGGAAACACGGGATACATCAGAGAGTGAGGAAGGAAGGAACACAATGTCACAGAATTATATACAGTAACAATAATACAGCATTTTTTTCTGCCACACAGCATCATTTCTTTCATTAATTGCATGCCATCTAGCTATGGCTCATGCTAGCCACCAAGCTAATGCATATGGTAACGTTCTAACATTACAACAACATTCATACAACAACGCTCATAAAGTTATTTTTAGTATGATTGTTTTGACCACGGATAACAGCGCTGGGCTACCCCACGACTGAATTTGCATAACATAACGTTAGCTACAGTAGCTGTGTGGGTAGTCGACTCATCTAATGGTAAGTTAGCAAGTTAATGTTACATTAGCTAACGTTACTTGCGGCTGTTTCATTAGAAATGAAATAACGTGAAAAAATGTGACTAAACATAACGTGAATAAAACTTTAATACATTTCCTCATCCGTGAACATGATTTCTGTCTGAGTCACATCAGATAGATTTCCATCGGAAATGGTGATTGTTTAACAATGAAGACAACAACTCCCATGATCCCACGCTACTTTACGACGTCATCAAACTACGTCTTTTGTTATTGTTTTGATTGAGAGACCCCTAGCAGCAGAAATAACATACTGTGCGTTTTAATCAGTTTGAAATAGAAGTCTTTATCAGAGCCACAGGACGAAAACTGCTGTGTGTGCTCCATGTTTGGAGGCTGTGCTTGTATTATCACAGTTTTGGACATATTTGACATTTAAAGATACTAGATTAGGTCTTCATTTTAATGTATTGCTTTGGAAAGGATTTTATGTTTCTGACCAGAAATGTGTTATTCATGCCAAATATCAAAGTTTCACTGAGAGCCCAGCTCTGTTTTTGATATTTTTTTCTTTCAAAGGACCTTTGTTTATGGATATTAACAGTTTGGTTTGTTTTTGGATATTCTTCTCAGAACGTCCCCTTTTTGGGACATTTCTAAGAACATGTCCTTTAGGCCTTTTTTGGATATTTCCTTTTGTAGTGATTCCTTTTTGGCAGTCTGTTTGCTTAACTCTTTTGGACACAGTTCTCTTGGACTTTTTCAACATTGTCTTTTTGAAATGTTTCAACTTTATTATTAGGAGGAAATCTGTTTTGCAGGCAGGCATTAACACACCAGTCACAGGAATACACTGATGATGCTGAACAGCAACAATCAATAGTCACAGACATGTTTGTGTTTTTAAGCACGCAGTAACAAAATGATGTGTTTTATAGAGAGACAGAGTATGATAAAGTTCTGAAGCAACGCATGATGAAGTCAAATGTCGTGCAGTCCCATCTGTCCGAACTAACCGTAGCTCTGTGATTGGTCCTCCAGATGACACAGAGGATCCGCTCTCTGAAGCGTCAGCTGAACGAGGCGGAGGAGGAGGCGAGCCGGAAGGAGGCGCAGTACCGCCACACCCAGAGAGAGCTGGCCGAGGAGAGGGAGACGAGCGGCCGGCTGCAGAGGCAGCTGCTCGACCAGCACATGCAGACAAAGTACATACTCGAATACACACACACACACACACACACACACACACACATACACATAAATGGACAGGTCAGAGATCATAAGTATCAAACACTCACCTCCTACAGATGTAAAAGTAGCTGTGAATGTTTGCTTTATTGTGGATTTTAATTGATTTTCTTTTAGTGACGTATCATGGCGTGAATGATGGTTACTATGGTTACTGGTGGTTAAATTGTTGTTGTTGTTGTTGTTGTTGTTGTTGTAAAATGTCCAAACCATAGCATGAATATAAAGATGGATGACACGTCTCCACTTCCTCCCACTGTACAACAATGAAGCCAAAATATCCTGGATACAAGAGCTGCCATCTTGCGCTGGTGATGTCATTTAGAACCAGAGTCTGCGCAGTAGTGTATCGAGGTCCCGCCCATACACCCGCCCGAACCAATCGCGAGCACACCACAAGCAATTATGACGTCACACCCCCTTTTCATAGCATCAGATAACTAATTAAAACCAAACTTCTCAGAGAAACGAACTTGAACAAACATCAGTGTGATGAAAAATTGTATTTGACGTGTCCCATCCACTAACATGGAGGGGGTGGGGTTTATGACCTATACTGCAGCCAGCCACCAGGGGGCGATCTAGACATTTGGGGGGCTGTCATGTTGTCCATATTTATATACAGTCCAAACAGAAACCTGACAACCAATCTGAAATCTGTGTTTTTCGTAGCCATTGCATAAAGAAGCTTGCAGATTGGTTTTCTCTACATTAATGGCTGTCACAGTTCCGTTTTTTTTCATGGCACAAAATAAAACACCACGTGTCTCTGTCACTGTCTCTCTAACAGGCGTAAGGAGACTCTGACGATTCGTCAGACTCTAGACAACCTGAGGCTGGACCTGAGTGTCGACGACGAAGACGATGATCACCTGCTGCAGCAACAAACAAACAACTTCACCAAAGTCTAAACGCTCACACTCCACATTCCCTCGTTACTAAACAAGTGTGTATATATATATATTTTTTAAAAGCATAAAATGGGCTACACCTTTACACTGACAGTGCAGTTAGTGTGTTGACATGTGACATTTTTTAAACCTGCCACCACCACTTTATTACAGGAGGAATCTGCAGGTTGCACAGGCACAGTCCATTCTTCCAAAAAAACTATTGTGATCAACACACAAATTCTCAGGAAAGTAGATTAGTGAATCATGTCGCAGGCTGCCCAGTATCTATCTGTGGGAGTAGCCACATCCGAGAAACAACTAGATAAGCAGAAAATAGCTTTTGTCAAAAAAAATTATTAATAAAATTCTAAGTATTTCTTGCCTTGTTTAAAAAAACAAGGAATTCCACATTCACTCATCAGGAGTCAACACAGAAATAACAAGAGAGAAATAGTGTGTGGTTGGCTTTTTGGTCAAGAAAAAACAAAACCTTTTCTACAAAAATATTAAATATGACCAAACCCAAAAGTCCACGAGGATCTTTTTTTTTTGGCTAAAATTCAAATGTTTATTCACACTTTTTTTTAATTTACGGATCTTGAAATTTCCTAATAATCTCCTAGAAAGTGTCCTGGAAAGAACGGTGTAATCTTGTACTAATTATAGAAAAAAAATAGAGAGAAAATGATTAATTGTACTTGAAAGATCTTCTTCATTTAAACACAAGTATAAAGATAAAATCATTGTGCATTTATTACTGGAAACTTTATTCTCCATATGTGTTGAATTGTAAGCCTGCTTGTAGACAAATTTGAAATGTTTGCATGTTTAGCTGAAATGAATATTTAATACCAGTTGAACTCTGTGTTTATGGTATTTTCTCTAGAATTACTATCAAATGATATAGTTCTTTCCAGGAAACGTATCAAGAAATTGTTAGGAAATCACACACCGTACACATTATCGCCCTCATCAAGCACAGAGCGCTGTAGGAAGAAGCTCGTAGTGGACTCAGTCTCACTATCGGACATCTATACACCTTTCAACAATGACATGTTGAGCATCAGCTTTTCTCCTTTTCTATTACATAGAATATTAAATAGAATCATGGTCTGCTTGTGTGCCAAAGAAAATAAATGTACACGAGTTTGGTGCAGAGAGCTGTTGACATGCATAAAGGGAAAACTCACTAGTGACAGTAATGACATAATAAGGATTTCATAAAGGTGCCTTTAATCTGTTCTTGTAGTTGCTACAACAGACAGCTGGAGTCCGGTAAAATAAGCTTTAAAAAAAACCAGTAGTACATTTTAGAGTGTGAATTTTCTACATCATGCAGTTGCACTAAAGCTGTATGGCCTTAAAGTCTGAACGGATACTTTTAACTCCGACAGACTTCAGTTTGATGACATTTGTAACGGGACTGATTTTAATCCTTTTTTTTTTTTTTTTTAGAGAAGAAAGCGCAAACTCAAAGAATCGCTATCACTGGTTCCTCGTAACTTTGACAAACTTCTCCGATTTTGCAGCGTTTGTTTTTATCTGATGCCCCTTTGCTGACAGTTCTTTCACAGGAAGGATTTTCCATGTTAGGAGCCGTTTAGTTTCCTGTGCAGTATTTGAACATATTCCAGACTGGTTGTTGGTATAACTGCGGAGGAGGGATCTTCGGAGGTGACACACAAACAATTAAGAGATTATTTATATTATTATTTTGTGTTTGTTGTTGTTTTAAAGATTTGAAGATTTTTTTTTATTTTATTTTCTGTATTAGCAATTGCTTGCAAGGCAAAAAAAATAATTTTAGAGAATGACATTTTGTATGATTTTAGGATTCAGTTTTGTTGGTTTTTTTGCTTAGTTTGCTTAGTGTGATTCCCACATACAGTATCTGTTCATGAGCTCAAATTTAAGAGATAAAATAAGCAAAGAAGACCAAAAAAAAAAAACTAAGAAAATCTCACTACACACTTGGCGTTAATCTGCGTCTTGGATAGTAGTATTTTATCCAAATTCACTCAAATCATACAAAAACAAAAAAGACTGTTTTCTCAAAGTACATATTTTAAATGTTTAAAAGGGTAACAGCTGAAACGTATTAGATCTCAGAAGTTATATGTGAAAGAGGCAAAAACAAAAACTAAAAAAAAAACTAAATTTAACAGTTTATTGTGTTAGAAACACAGTTTATATGCTATGTGGTTTTCTGTACCATCTGTTCAATGTTCTGTATGCTCTTATTTTGGAGGAAATAACTTTTTTTTTTTTCCCCCAAATGAAAACTATGAGCACAGACAGAAACAAACAGGGCTGGGTTGTTAAATTCAAATCATCAGTGGAAAATTCACTGGTTTTGTTCTAAAATATTGACTATGGCCAAAATGTTCATCAAAACTTTAATTTGAAAGAAAGAAAACTCACTTCCTCCTCCTGATTGAGTTGTGAGTAAACTGAACCCAGCCATGTTATAACAGTCCTCAGCATGTTCCCTGCTTGAAGTTCATCTGTGTTGTGTTCATATTCATAGAGTTTACATTTGTTGGTGTATTTTGCTTTTTGGGAAACAAGAGTATAAATCCCACGTTTTTGTCCATGAAAGAGTTTCATATTTCAGCTGTTGGGAATGTTGCTACACAGCGTCACAAGTGTTTTTTGGTTAATCTTTTCTCATAACAAAAGAAAGGGATGGTGTCTACACATATGTAAAAAGAAATAGAATACACTGACTTATTTTTGTAACTACACTTCACACTCTACTGTTCTTTGGTATTTATTTTAGTTTTTACCATTCTCTCTTTTGGTGAGAAGTTTCTTAGTACAAAACGCAAATAAATTCGTCTCCACTGTGAATTCTGGGTATCGGAGTGTTTTTTGGGAGGTTTTGCAAACATCAATATTGGAAACAGCTGTTAGTGATCCACTATTTTGCCTTTGTGGGTTCATTTTGGATTTTTATTTTCCAAATGTAGATGAAAAACCATCACATAAAAGGGCTACGTTACTGTAAGAGCCACCATTTGGTACCATGAGTAGTAGGCAAATGACTCTTTCTGCCCATTTTTCAGACAATTGCCTAAAATCATCTGAGCAATTGTTCACAATCAGTATCTGAGTCACAGATGAGGCAGCATGCAGGAAAAGTTGACTTTTTCTACATTTTATTTTCTTATTTTATGCTATACTTTGTTTTGAACGTTGTATTTATTGTGCTTTTGACTTCAAAACCAACCTCTGTGGGCACAGACTGCAAAACCGTGGGCACGAATTTTGAATCCGAGAGCACAGATTATGAACCCCATAGAGCACATATGTCAAACTCAAGGCCCGCGGGCTGGATGGAATTATCTTTGGCCCGCAGGATAATGTCTAATTACTATTAGAGCTGGCCCGCTGGTATATTGCGCGCACCACTAATACAACAAATCCCACAATGCACTGCCAGTGCGTTGGCACGTCAATCGAGGGCCAGCAAGCGCGAGTCCTTGCCCCACTTGCTCATCGGCAGCTTTATGGAGCTAGTCACCTGTGGTCAACTTTCAGCTATCCCTCTCCCCAAAAAATGGCT
>LKNJ01000634.1:100000-141252 GCA_002120245.1 Maccullochella peelii | reverse complement strand
AATGAATAAAACTGCATGTGTGCATGTGTGAGGATGAATCCCTGAATAGCCTAATGAAGGAGTTTCTCACCATGACTCATCCTCACTCAACTTAGGCTCATGGTTGGAGTTTTTACATTCCCACGTACTGATGTGTTTCTCTCACCTCCCCACTTTTCATATTCTGCCCTCCCTCAACACTGCCTTCTCCTCATTACAATATTTCCACTCTTTTTCTATACAGCCATCTCTCTGCACTTATACTGTCTCCCTCCCTGTCTGTCTCTCCCTCTCTCGTTCCCATGGGTAGTGGTGGGATAATTGGAAGCAGAGGTTCTTCATTGAGAAGATTCTGAGGCCAGTCAGGTGGAAAGCCCTCTTAATAGACCTCTGCTCTCTCCGTGCACACACACATGCCCTTATGCAAACACTTATACACACAAACAGCATATATACTATTCAGTGTGGATGCAGCCATGCACACATACACCTATTCTCCTCCTCAGAGGCCCTCATTTCTGAGATTACGCAAGCTTTCCATTCAGTAGAAACAGCCAATGATTTCCCATAACTGTGCTATTTTTCTTAACTTCTCTATCTCTCTTTCTCTCTTCTTCTGTCCTTCACTCTTTCATCCTCCCTCCATCAATTTACGACTCACTTGAGACACCTGCGCTGCAAATCCATTCTTTTGTATCACTCAGTCGCAATCATATCTCGCATCTTTTCCTTGATAACAGGCAATCCCCCAGCTGGCTTTTTCACAATACCGGCTGCACACCTCAGATTGCCACAGCCCATATCACATTGCATTTAATCTCCCTTTGCATGTGAAGCCAGTTTCTGTGTGTTTTCGGACGGTATCCATTTTGTTTTCTCTTAGCATGGAAAAATGATTGGGGGCCGTATCTGGCTTATGCCAGATGATCACGGCTTGGATGCGGCAAGAATCACACCTTGTTTGGAGACCCCCCCACATACACACACACACACACACACACACACCTCACCCCCGCCCTTTCAGCCCCTCCATCATACCCTCTATCAACCCCCACTTCCCCGCAGTGCGCTGCTGAACCAAGATGGCTGCCTTCCAACTCAATTTGCGGTCAGCGAAGGGGCTATTTGCATGAACATGTGTCCCATCGTTTAGCTGATATCCCACCGTGACAATCTCACAGAGAGGAGTGAAATCATGCATATATTAAAGTCTTCTTCCCTTCTTCCCTTCAATTCATCTATCCCGCACTGGTGTTTTGCAATTTTTCCCCACCTCCAATGTGATACTTAAGGATTAAGTGAAACACTGAGGCCTCTCTTAACACCGAGAGATAAAAGGGAGGGATGTAATAGATTGTAAAGAGTGGGATACACATGCAGTGAGAGAGTGCATGTGGGAACGTAAAATTAAAATTAAAGTGGCACTTGGGAAGGGAAATTTTAAGGATGAGCTAAAAGTAAGGTGAGCAACATTGTCCTTCATTAGAATCTGTAAATCAAGGATCTATAGCACACGCACACACACATTCATGCACAAATTAATCAAGCTGTGGTAACTGGCAACAAATGAACAGCGGACACCAGTTTTTTAATTAGTGCGTGCGTGTGTATGTGAGTACTGCCAGTATGTGGGTGGCAAACATGTTAAATGGATTTAATAGCTGAACCTGGTAAAGCCTGCTGAAAGCTGGTCCTAATAAGACAAGGCTCATTACTCAAAACTATATTACTTGTTTCCAACATAATTTTAGTAGATTGCTTATTGGTCCCTCTGAGGTTTTACTTGCCACACTACTTGGTGCAGGACTTTATTCAACATCTCCAAACAAAGTGATTCAGTTGGACTGGGTTCTTCTAGAATGATAAGGGAATCCAAAAGCATTATATCTAGTGTATTTTTATTGGTTTGATCAGTCAAATTTAACTAACATAATATATAGCTGGGACTAGTTATTTTAAAAGTGTGATATATTGTATTTTCAAATTGAAAACAGCTAATGTAGGCCATACATAGCAGGCCTACAGTATGTGTCAATTCAAACTCATTCCAATGCAGTTTACCTTTGTGCCACCAGAGGGCACCAAACCCATATCCATTCTCAATTAATAACTGATCCAGCCTCAGTAATTATTAAAAAAAATTATAAACTACTGTACTGATGCTAAGTCACGTGCGACAGTGGCTAGTGTTCAGGCTAGAGATATCTGACGGCCCTGACATCAAATGAGACTGTCGCCAAGTTCAGTGTTGACCTTGGGGTGCTGAAATAGTTATAGGTTCACAGACTGAAAGGACAAGCTACTCCTCAGTCGAAAGCCCACAAGCCCCTGATTCAGAGGTGATAAGCTTAAAATTATAGAGGTGACATGCTTAGCTAAATGTGGAATTAGGAGATTCCCCCTCTACCTAGCTAGTTTGGTCTACTACGCAGTGAATAAGATAGCTTTAGTCACAACTGGGCTATGCTACCTAACGTTTGCTAGCGGGTTAGCTGCTAAAACTATAAATTACAGAGCTACAGCGAGACTGTAGTGCTTTTAACTCTTACTGTGTGGGAAGCCAGTTAAAGATACTGTTTAAGTTGTTTTAAATGCGACGAAAACAAGCACTATGTTAAATTGCAATTTCATCAACCATTCATCCTTATGAAAATAACGCTAAAGTCACCATGAAATGTGTATGAAGGTAAGTTAAGCTTCATTCTACATTTAGGTGGAATTAACGTCCCAGTGAAACAAGAATCATATGCCCATGATTATTGTGCACCTCCAAATCACTCCTAAAAATTATGCCGAATGTTTGATTAGTACTTGGTACTTAGTACTGAAGTTCTCCTTTGGGTGTGAATGACATAGAAGTGTTACAAACACGCAGTGCCATAAAATGAAATGTTCTCAGTTTATTTTACTATTTGTTGCTGGGAAAACAAAATTAAACACAGAAAATAGCATCACTTGTATGACAAGGAACTAACGCACTAGTAAAGGCTAAAATATGATCAATACACCGTTTTATTTTTGTGTCTGCTGTATAAGAAGTCCTCTTAAATGTGCATGTACCTTGGCTACAATAATTTAGGCAATGTTATGGCACTGACCTTGGTCTTCTGTCATGGTCTGGGGGCGTCTGTGCGTCATGCGCACCTGGGCCACTTGGCCACAACATCAAAGATCATTCATGCATAATCGATATGTGTTGATACTGTGGTATGGATTAACTTTGCATATGTCCTCAACTGTGCTTGGAGCGATAATGGGTTGTTATGTGACACTGACAAATCCAAGAAGACTACTACATTGCATATCATAGTTTATTTTATGTTCTCATTTATAATTAAGCAGATTATTGAATGTCTGTGTTATTTGATCTTCAAGGTGCAATAATCACAGCTGCTATGTCCCCAAAAAATTACTGCTGTAGCTGTATGTTCCTGTTTTCCACTAAGTGAAATTGCCAAAACTTTTTATAGAGTGGCTGCAGTGTTGTGGATTGACCAATTAATCCAGGACTCATGTTTCTCCTATCATTGTACCACAGCTGGGAACTCCTTACAGGCTGGAACAGCTCTGCTGTTCTCCTAGATCTTAGAAGAAATAAGATAATTCCAAGGTTAAGAAAGTTGCTAAAATATTTTTACTCTTACTAAAAGTAGGATCAAGTATGTGTCACTCGGATCATTTTGGACACGTTAGGACCAATTTCATATGTAAAAGTACTGAAATTAATTTCATAAGTGGAAAATGTAAACATAGAAGTAAGAAAGTAAGTAAAATTGCCCACATTAACAAGTGGGTTTTCAGAATTGTGTTAGAATATTAATGGTGAAACAAGCCTACGTACTTAAGCTACCTTTGGACTGAGACATGGTGAGATCGAGACTACGAGTATAAATAGCAAATATAGTTTCTGTCCAGTTGAATTGCACACCTAAAAAGTGCTGGTTGTGTATTAGAAATGGTTATTGACGCAGAGTCTGACAATTTTATGTTTGTCGTCTGTTCAGCTGTTTGTTCATTCCCACACTGGCTGCTGTTTTTCTAATTTATTGTGGATAGATACATGATTGCAGTTACTCTGTCTTCACTGATGGAGAGATATCTGTTGAGGTTTTCTGTCCTGTTGGGGTCTTGGCATTTTAATAATTTGTGGATGATTCAGAGCCTCGTTATACAAAAAGTTATCTTTGAATGCCTGAGGGAACAGCTGGCTTGATGGAAGCGGGCTTCGTACCTGACCTTGCAACCAACTGTGCTGTTGATTGGATCTTTTTTTTTTTGTCTGACCGTTATTGTCCTTCTGTCCATTTGTTCTCAGGTTAACGGGGTTCCAGCTGCCTTCACCCATTGTGAGTACAGGCTCCAGGCTCACACTGTGGCTACTGTCTGACTACGCGGTCAGCGGGCAGGGATTTAAAGCTGTCTATGAAGGTAACACAACCTCTATGTTATTTGTTTTTGAGCCACAGGAAAAATGATTATTGTTTATTTTTTCCTACAGCGTGAATGTGGATGTGATTAATTAAAGGTCAATTGCAAAGTGCTTGTGCAATAAGCCACATAAGTTACTTCTGAGACTTACAGTATATTCAAGTCAAATCTTCCTTAATTCATTTCAACATCATTGCTGTCATTCCAGTAATTTATGCCAGTAATGTTCAATATGGTGGGGTCTTTCAGCCACTCCTGTTAGTGTTTCATAGCTTAATGGGAAAAGGCTTCAGTGCTACTGACAAAAATCTCAAAAATATCCTAACAAAAGGGAGAAAACAAAGTGAGAACGAGAGAATACGGTGTACACCGTGACTCATATTATGGTATAAAATAAGCAGTGTGCACTGCATTAATTGTATCATCAGACAGTTTAATTTAAAGCCGTTATATCCAGCTAGGTTATCATCTCCCTTCCCAGGCCAGGACTGGGACCTTTATCATGGTGACGTGGAATGCTTTATGACCCATGGCGGGATGATATTAATGATGGCACTCCTCAAACCCACACAGGAGGAAAGGAGAGCTTAGGGAGGAGAAGGAAAGACAAGCGAGCGACTAATTAGGCTAATTACCTGACAGGAGTATGTCAGTCTTTTTGAGGTATTGTGAATGTAGGGATGTGGCTCGATGAAGCAACATCAAGCGACTCGGGAGGCCTAAGACCACATTGCATGACTAGATAAAACCAAAGACAAAAGAGCAAAGAGACTGTTTGTTAACTCCACTGGGAGACAATTGGAGCGTCGTGCCTTTCTTTCTCACTAGTGGAAACAAAACTGTCAGACTTGTCTAGCTTCTGACCTTGGATGATGTAATTGTCTCTAGCTGCAAATATGTTTGCAGAAACTTTTTTTTTAAGTGGTAACTATAGTAATTTAACACTGTAAATGATTCTTTTTGGTAGCTCGAACACTTTTACAACTTGAGATACTACTTTCCTTTTTTGTACTACACACAGTCATACACACATGCACACAGTCTATGGCACACACATACATCAATAAAGTGAACAGTGTGAAATAATGTAAATCCTAAATCTTGTGGTGACTTTGGTACCAGACCTTAGATATCCCCTGGTTGAGGGATATCAAGCCAGTCAGGGGACATAAGTGCAAAGCCATAATTACCTGTCACCCACCTCTCATGACACTGCAATGACCCATGTCACATGGGAAAAGAGGGAGGCCCCACTGTGCTGAAATGTGGAGCTGCCCTGTAGGTTAGAGTGAATGTTAATTGGAGAGGGAGAAATACAGGAGATATGCAAAGCACATCATCAGGTCACTGTCACTGAATGTATGGAAGACCATCCACAGTTGGCCTTTAATACACAGGATATACACACATATGTATCATAGCTTTCTGTTCCTTATTCCTCAGATGAAGTGAAACCGCATCCCTTCTTTGCTTCCCTTCATTCTGTTCTGTTATATTCTTCTCTCCTCTTACTTTGAACCTCTTTGGCAATTTGCTCATGGCACACATGGGTTCTTAACTTTTCTGTGCCACCAAAATCCCACTAGGGTGCCCTGGCACAAAGGCCAGAGATAATGAACCTCCACCCCGTGGCTAGACCTGTTTTAACAGGTCACTAGTTAAAATTAACACAAGGCTTTAAGTCAGCTGGATGGTAAGAGCAGCTAAGTAAACAAACTAAACAATACATTGTGTATATTCTGTGCTGACCAAAGAAAATACTGAATACGTTTTTTAGTATGCCACTCTAGCCACTTTCTGTGATATTTGTAATGCCTGAAACATTTAGTTAAGAGATAAAGGAGATTTAAAGTTTTAATTTAAAATTTGGCCAGTTAATTTCCACTTTAGATCTTATCTTCTTCTTTGTATTATTTGGCAACCTCACACCTGCTGTCGGCAGGAGTAATGTGAAGTTTCAAATGACTTGCTGCTATTGAACTACCCAGGAGGCCGAGAAACAACAGGGAGATGTCACAGAAGCTGACACACTGCTTTGTGCTGCTTTGTATAAAGTCGGTTTGACCAGAAACCACTGGCACAGAGCCACTGTTCTGCTTTGATTTGATTAGTTCACAGTTAGAAATGTGTATATCATCTCAGGAAGTTACCAGTATCTGTTGTTTGTCAGGTGGTAATTTTATTATTATTATTTTATTTACCCCTTCAGTATCTTCTCACAGACAGTGTTCTGTTTTCTGATTTGGTTTTCTCTGTCTCCACAATAGACCCTTTTCACTGCAGACATTTTGACTTGTCAAAGCAGGAAAGCACAGGTGTATGTAATAACATTAACGATGGCTCCATTCCATTAAGTGTCTCAGTAAGCCATGTCAGTGAGCAAGCAGTCACAATACCAGAGTCCTGGAACTGGTTCTCCTAAATGGAATGCAGCCATCATTAATGCTATTAATTCCACCTGTGCTATTACACTCCATTTGAGCCAAAGATACTCATAAACAAATGACTTCATAATCGGTCTTTTTTTATAACAGTGAAATGTGACGGACAACCACAAGACTATTTGCATGATGGAATGATACATAATCTTATTTGATTGTCTGACGGAAAGCACTGTGTATTACTGCGTGTCGATAGCGCAGCCTTGGTATAGCTACACTCCTTAATGGACCAACTTATACCATAACCAGCCTGTCAAATTACATGTTTATTTGTGTGTCTGTTATTTCCATAGTTTTTCATTTTAATGCCTTTTGATGTCAAATACTTTTTGCTGTCAGGTTTTGTTCCTTTTCCCCACACAAAACAGTGCAAGGGCAAGTGGAGTGTGTTATGTTTACCTCAGGGAATGTAAACTTGTGAATAATGTACTTCAAAGTAAAGAATGCCAGCTGTGTGTAGGTGGGCATTACCCTGAATGCAGCTTGCTTGCGTCACAGCTGTGAAACATCTGTAATTATGGGTTTTTACGGGGACAAGTTTAGGCTATTTTAGTTAAGCCAAAAGATTGTTGAAATTGATCTTGCTCTGTTTGTTTCATGCTAATGTCTTGCTGATTGGACAGGAAACAGCTGTCTTATCTTTAGCCGTTGTTGTGCCTGCTCATTACATATGACCCACTGCCTAGCCAAAGACGACAACTGTTGTTCTTGGCTTTGTAGTAATCGCGTGGATGTACTTGGCTGTTGTTGGAGGGGATCAATGTACTTCTGATTGTGTTTCTGCGTATACTTTTGTCTGTCTGTCTAGTATGTCTCCGTGTAGATGTCACTGAGTGTGTGTGTGTGTGTGTATGTGTTTGTATGGCTTTTACTCATTACTGGATGTCCTTCCATTTTCTCAGATGGGATAAATGTCTATTTTTCTTAGCCTGATTGGCTTTTCTCAGCATAGCTTTTGGCAGTAAAACCTCAGTATTCTACAGCCTCTTTTTATTAGTACTGTGCTTACCATCCACCATTTTGGTGTGAGCCCATCTCGTCTATATTAGATATCTGTTCTGTTTCAGCCCACACTGCAATAAGCCTAAGTGCTGCACAGTCCATCTCCCCAACACACTGCGTAATGGCCGAGACCACTCTGGAATCTCTCCCCTCTCATCACTATGGCAACCACCAGACTCCTTTTTTTCTGTCTTATTCTTCTTCTCTTTCTCTTTTCCATCTCTCTGCAAAGTCTTTATTCATGTTTAATCTGTCGCTATAGAGAAGGAGGCTAAAGGAGGCAAAGGGAATTAGGAACATTTGCTAAGCTTCTGAAAGTATCTTCTGGGAATAGGAGAGAACTCTTATCTCTTCATGTCTTACTGCATTCCTTGCACTCCACCATGGCCTGTTTTCTCTCCATCTTTTTTCTCTCCTTATTTCCCTTCTGTCCTTTATCTACCTCAAATCTCAACCTCCATGGCTCCCACATTTTGTTGCCTCCTCCCTAATGTTAGCGCTCTCTCTCTTGAATATAAAAGTACCGTGATGACTATTCAGTCATGTGTCGCCAAGTTTCTCTGTGTCTTAGTTGCATATTCAGTGTGCCTCCCAACTGGGTCAGCTGAAGAAAAAAACCACAGCCAGCCCTGCTGCACGACTCAAGCAGTCTGCCTCCTCAGCATTAAGTCACTGCAGGTGTCTGAAATAGGAAAAAATAGACATGCACACAATATTTCATGAAGTAATTTAGCATACATTTTTAAAACTAGTCTTGCTTGTATTCATATCTCCATATAAATTCATTACTTACTGTATATCTAAGATTTCCATCTGAGTCTAAGGTGAATTCTAAATTAATTTGGACAACGTATTGGCAGTACTGCATTATGGAGAGGGGGGCTTCAAAAAGGAAAATCTAAATAAAATGTGAATCAATTAATCAATGGATATATGAGTGGTCACCATAGGCAATCGGATTTTTCCTGAAAGTGAGTAAAGGAGCAGCAGAGGGAGTCCTTCCAGCAACACAGCCTTCTCCTGCCATCAGAGCTGATCTACAATAGCGTCTCTATCTCCTCCTCTCAACCCCCCCCCCCTCCTTCTGATTAGCGTGAGAGAGAGGAAGGTGGGGGCCGAGTAGATGAGGGTGATGAGAAAGCAGTGAAGCATGAGTGAGTCTAGTGCCTAATTGAAAAATGAGGCTAGTCCCCTTAAATCGGGGACTTGGCCGAATGAATGTGTGATGATGGAGGCGAAAGAAGAGTATAGACCTGGATCAAATCCTACAATCCTAATGTTCTATTTTCCCTCCACAGGGACTAATACACATTTTACTCAGGGGTATATTAGGGCCCTGTTTGTGTGCTTGTGTCTGTAATTTAAAGGGAGGGGTTGAGGGGCTTTTATAACCTGCTGAGCACCTAAGAGATACTTTCCTTGGATGTTGTTGCTGCTTGCTCTGGTAAAATTGGCGTTGATTAGGAAAGATAGACAAAAGTAATTGTTTGCCAAAGAGCCATTTACATTGATTGTTTGAATGATTTTGATTGCATATTCAGCATCACTCAGCAGCCATATTACATTCCCGTCTTTTCTCCATTGACGTATACTGCCTTCTCGCAATATTAGCAATGCAGTCTGCTTTTTAGAGATTCTCATTTGTCTACAAACAACACAGTCCACCTTTTGATTAAATCTGACAAGTAGCCATAATCATCATTGTACAAGAAGACAACAAATAAGACAACAAATAACAAAAACACACATAAAGAACATGCCACATGCCACCATGATAAGTCAAAAAGGTTATCAGGCCAGCTGCAAATGATTCTTTTATAATAATTACACACAGGTGTGTGTCCCTGTTTGCATCAAGAATATGGCCATCCCACATACAGTTTGCATGGATGCAGTACTCCACTGTCCTAGCTCATGCTCTGTCAGTGCATTAGTTTATGATGAGATCGGTTCTCCTAGAGGTTTAGCATACAGATGCAGGATATTGTTATTTCAAAATAAGCACAGCTTCCGCTCATATGCAGCTGCACAGAAGATGAAGTTACTTTAACATGGATGAATCAAGGAAACACACATAATGATAGGTTGTGTAATATTATAGTTGCAAGTTTGGACTAAAATAGAATACCGGTCTCATTATTTTTAGATTACTATACAGGGTTTTACTATAAGTATTCAACTATCTACCTGTTGGGAGTATTGCTACCATGAAATCCTATGACCAATAAACTTTTCTCTGGCTCATTTTAAATGTCTAGTTACACTGTGACTTTTCACAGTTACATTACAGTAGCCGCAATGGAAAATATTAATGATTTGAAATACAAATTTGATATGAGGATAGAATACATTTGATTCTCTTACAGTTTTCAACTTAAATATTCAACTTAAATTTAAGATAAAATGACTTCTAGTAACAAAGTGTACATGGCACAGTCCTTGGGTTTCAGCTAAAATGCACTGAAGCTTTTGGGAACCCAGCAAGTTTCAAAGATCATGTGACTTCTCTGCACAATGCCTGTCTAAACTCATCTTACATTCATGACAGTGTAAAAGACAAAGCTATAGGTCTCATGCATCCACTGGGTGAATTTTGGGATGGATTACATTTCCATGCATTCAGTGTTTTTTGTGGTATTAAGCTTTTCTCTTATACAGAAACCCATGCTACTCAAAGTGGCCTCTCTGATGGCCTTGTGTTTTACCTAGCTTCAGTTTGCCTAAATAGAGCTTGCTGATGTTGGGTTTAATGGTTTGAATAGAGAATAACTGAGAGTAGGCTTTAAGCAAAATAAAATTTGAAACTTTAAATCATTTACAGGCAATTTAAACATTGCTTTATTACTGTTTGGTGCTGGAATGTGTATAAACAGAGCTGTGCTACAAAACATAAATAAATCGAAAGAGGTGTACCATGTAACCGTTTTTAATGTAGTTTTCCTCAGTACAGTACAGTATTCATGGTAAATACATGACCTGAATATGGTGTATGGCGAGCAAGTGTGCTGTGGCAGAAGGTCAGGCATCGGAGAAGGCTATGGTCGCTTAAATGTCAGCATGGTTTCAAGCTGCTGGCAGCCACATTAGGCATGGAGTATGTTAAAATGCACTACAAATACTGTGGAATATTGTTTTTAATAGAGTAAATATGTTCAGAAGGCATCTCCGACAAGCTTTGGTATCTTTTACAGCCCAAACACTCTTGTCTGCTGACTGTAGTTCTTTCTGGTCTAACTACCTTGACTGCTCTCTGAGTTGGGCAGCTTATGAATGCACTTTGTATGGTGGTGTGTGTGTGTGTGTGTTTGAGTGTGTATGTATGCGTACATAAGTATATGCATGCACACATGCACAGCAGTCTTTCCTCAGCTGTGAAAACAAGGAGGCTGAAGCCACCAAGTTTGCATGCTAATCACTTTCTCTCTTCTTCTTTCTGTCTCTTTTTCACACATTGTAGCAAGATTTTCAAGCTGAGGTTTGGTTTTAACCTTCTGCTTAAACGTTTCCATTGACAAACAGTAATGATGATGATGATGATGATGATGATGATGATAATAATAATATTGAATATGCATTTTTTTTAGGTAGGCATGGCATATTGCCATGCTGTGCTGTCATGACAACTCAACCTCTATGCTGAGAGTCTAAAGCAGGGGTGTCAAACTCATTTTAGTTCATGGGCCACATACAGCCCAATTTGATCTCAAGTGGGCCGGACTAGTAAAACCATTGCATAATAATCTATAAATAATAACACCTCCAAATTTGTCGCTTTCTTTTATGTGAAGAAGTACATTCTGAAAATGTTCACAATTAATGAACCATCCATTTTCAAAACAGACGATGAACAGCCTGAGACGTCTTGAGAAAAATAAGTGCAATTTCAACAATATGTCTCAGTTTTTCCACATTCAGTAAGTCTTCTGTCATTACATGTGCATTACAATTTATAAATCACAGTGGATCTACTAAGGCACAAAACATTTTCTTGGAAAACTGGACATTCTGTGTCCACTTTTCTCCTTTTTGACAAAGACATTTTCCACCGGCAGCTCCTGCATGAACAGTAGCCTAGCCTGACCGTGTTGTGTCATTTAGCGTGTATGTAAGCATGTGGGATCTATAATAGCATATCCAGCATAGGGCCTGCTACTTGCACGCGGGAGAAGTTAGTCTTCAGTGATTTCTGCCAGAAAGGCTTTGTGCCTCCTGCTCTTATTAGGATTATACAGTAGGAATAGCAGAAATAAAATTGGAATTAATTACTTCTCTGCTATTTTCACACTTTGCAAAGTCATCCAGTGGGCCTGATTGGACCCTTTGGCGGGCTGGTTCTGGCCCGCGGGCCATAAGATTGACACCTCTGGTCTAAAGGGATACATGAAGAATTTTTCATATCAGCACTGTTATAAAATAAATCCCAAAACAAATGTTTTATTCTTAATTTCGCTGCCTTTCGGCTGATTATTTAAGAGCTCTACATACCTCTCAGGAAGCACTACTCACCGATACACTTAAACAGAACACAAGTGAACACATTTAGCTGAACCCAACACAACTAACGCATGCCTTTAACACAGTAATTCTCACTGAAGGTAAACTTAGTAATCAACACAAAACATGTTGGGTATAATAGCCCCTTTTTTTCTTCGGAGTATTGCTCACACACATCCCTGTTTACTTTGCCATCTGATGTGTTATTTTTTTAAGGAAAAAAAGTTTTGTTTTCTGCAGGTTGTTAACAGAATGACTTTTTTTCTAGGGATGACCAAATGTATGCTTATTGTAGAATACAAAATTTTGATTAGACTCAATTATGATGATTGCAAAAACTAGTAAGTCACACCTTTAAAATGGCTGTAAATATCATTTGACCTTTGAGTTTGTTGGTTTACTGACTGATCTGCAAGGCGTTTGTATCTATCTGTATCGAATGAAGCTATATAACTCCTACGGAGAAGGCCTATTTGTTTCAGTATCATGTATAAGCCAATCATTGGCAGAACATGAATGAGAAATGGACATCAAGTCCCCAAACGTCCTGTATTATTTTCAGACACCACGAGTCTGTCAATGGAGTTGTCCAGTTGCCATAGCAGCACCAAAGCCTTAATATGGATTGTAAATGTCAACCATGTAAGAGTTCGATAAAGCCTTGAACAGAAACCTACTGTAAGAGATTAGAGCCATGTAGATGCCTCCAGACTTGGCCACAGTCCAGTTTTTGTGTGTTTGCAAGGCGTATTAAGATTCAGTTTTTTATGATGTCTGCTCTCCCACAAGTAGTGACTCACCGCTGTTATTTCCATGAAACCGTATGAGTGAAATCCTTACCTGGACTTTCTGCAAACAAATCTGTTTCTGTGTGTTTTCCTGTGTGCATTTGCGTGTCCTCAGTGACTAACCAGGTCCAGAACATTTTGATCCTGTATTTCGCTGCTTTACACAAGGCAAAACCCAGGTCTTGTGAAGTATTTTCATCAACTCCCTATAGAATTTTTTTTTTTTTTTTGAGAATTCATTCAACAGTGCAACCTTGCAAATCTTCTATTAAGCTTTCTAGCAAGACAGTATTTGTTTTCTTCCATAAGCATATTTAAACCTGACGCCAGTATTAATTATTTTTCTGAGCCTTTGCTGCATGTTGTTACTGTTATCTATAAAACACCAGCTTCAGTTCAACTTTTGAACTTGAAATGTTACTGAAGTTGCTGTAATTGATTGCAAAGTGCAGCTTTTCAGGAAAACCAAAGCTAATTCAGTCATTTTTGGACACAATAGCCACCCTGGTGATTCTGGTGGGGCTGTTAATTACACACCTGCCCTCACAACAGTAGAATGCCTTTCTTATTTTGTCATAGAGAATGCAGGTCCTATGTAGTTGCTACACAAATCAAAAACCTGCCCCTGGCAACAATTGGTTTCTTTATGCACAGCATATTGGATGTGTTTGTTCATGTGGTGCAGCTTTTGCTCCAGGGAGAACGCCACAGTGACAGGCAGATATACTGTAAGCAGAAGAAGCCAGGAACAAGTGCTTCCTATTAGAATGGGGTTTAAGAGCCTGAACTTAGTTAATGTTAAATGGAAGCCCAGCTATTATGGGCTTTAATTTTACTGAATGTATTTACTAATTTTCTTGTTAAATGTGGGCTGTCTGGCACGTCCGGGTAAGCAGAGCTTCCACTCTGGCAGATTGTAGCTGTTATTAGTGCCTGGCATGGGAATCGGCCGCCAGCGTGTCTGACCGTTAAATGCTTCTGACACTTAATTAATGGCTGATTGTTGTGTGGCAGTTCTCCGTCAGCCTAATGAAGAGTGTTTCGGCTCACACACACACATACTACGTCTGGCATGCACACTGACTTTCACAAACGCGCAGTGTAACTCAATATTCCAGTGCACCAGAAACATTCAGACAACTCTCAAGAATGCTGATGGGTTTTGTGCATGGTGCATTAGTATTTTAAATCTTTTTCATCTTTATTACTAAATCAGTGAATTGCTGCTTTTTTAAAAATAATTTAGGATAATTATGAGAAAAATAATCTTTTCTGACTCTATCTCTCTGTATCTCGTGTTCCCCATAGAGAAGTTAAAAGTTAAATGTGTTTGACTTCTGAGCAATCTAAATCATTTGTACACTCGTCAGAATAGTGAGTGAAGTCAAACACCAGCTCCTTAGACTTAGGTCAAGTGTAATCATGCATTATATTGTTCTTAACTTAAATGACTGGTGTGGTTCGGTTTAGAGAGTGATGTTGTTGTTGAAATCCTTCCAGCCGTCTCTGTCCCTGCTTCACATTATGTTAATATTTAATACTGAATCCCACATCTGAGCCTTTTTGGGATTATTTTTCATATTTTCTTTATTCCTTTTCTCTCTTTTTATAGAACTGACACGAGCTAAGAGAGCTCTTGACAGTTCCCATTGCCCCGCAAGTCATTTCCAAGCACGCCTGCTCTGCACAGCACTGCAAGACACACACATTTTTTTGGGTCTCTACCCTCATTCCTTCCTGCCCTCTATTTATTTTCAGGGTGAATGGGCGGCAAGACAGGGTCTGGTCTGTGGTCAGGACAAGTTGTTGTTTTGCTCTCCAGATAAGGGGTGGAAAACAACACTCTCACACTATAGTTGCACACAAACACACGGACACATCTGCACAGAAGATATCCAAACGCACCCATTCACACAGGAGTGCACACTCAGACATAGCATGATGCATCCACTGCGTGGTGGAGCATGTACAGAAAGGTCATCTTTCCCTGTGAACCCGTGGCTTTGGGTGAGTTTGTTTCCAGTGCTTTAGAGCAGCCCAAGAAGTGTGTGCATATGTCTATCTATACCACCAGTTCTCTATAACTGCCTGCATGGGCAACCACACATGTATTTCTCACTAGGGATGAGACCATGTACAAACGTCAACATGTAATCACTGACTATCATAGTCATTTAGAAAAAGAAAATCCAACCTTATTTTATTTTTTATTTTTTTGCAGATAGTTTTAGTCAATTTGGTGACACTCAGTTGCTTGAAAATGCAGGGTGTTTGCACGGCATAGGCTGCGTATATAAATAAAACAATTAAAATAACGTCTTTTTATACTCTCCTCCATGAGCTGCTTGTAACAACAGGTGATGTAAATATGCTTTTTTTTAAGATTACTTCTCTTTGCTCCTTTCAGCAGACATCTGCATCCAGTAACACACAACTGAATATAATCTACACTATAGGGATCAAAATGTGTGCACAGCCAATATACTATTTGCTGCAGTTTCATTTTTGATTTTATGAAGGCTACCGTACAGGTCCACTTAACTATATGGATTCATCATCTGGGAATAAAATTTGAGCACTGTCCTTTTGACAATTGCTTGTTCAGCTTTCCATATTCGTGCTGTTTATCAGTCACTGCTTTTTTTGTTCTTTTGTCTTATTGTATTTTCTGTATTTATTAGTTCCATAAATTTTAATCTCTGTAAAAAAAAGTAAGCACTTGCACAAGGTCAACACTCAATCATCAAAGTTAAAATCAATAATTTAAATCAATCCATGAACACAAGTGAGCTCATATTTAAAGGAGACTATGAACATTCCCACCCATGTTTCTCACACAGTTCAAGTGTGAGAAACATGGGTCTTTCTTGAAATGTGACCCTGTGGTATGGGGATGTTTGACCGAGTTCCTGAAGCAAGCAGCGTATATGTGTGTGTGTGTGTATGTGTTGTGCCTGTATGAGAGTGCATATGTGTGTGACTTTGCAATGGGCTGAACACATGTTGATGGATTGCAGCAGAGGAAGCCTGTCCCACTGTGGGGAAGCAACTGAGGTGTGAGCAGTGTGACAATGTCACAAAGTGACAGACAGACAGACTGAGGCGAATACTAGGGCAGTGGGCGGGATGTGTTGGCTGTGTTGTGCATCTTTTTGTGTGTGCGAGGGCACGCTGTTGTGTACATTTCTGTACTGCACATGCATACAAGGCTGTCTGTTGTGCAGTCAGGAAGAGTGAATGTTGAGGTGTTTCTCGCATGTCTGTCTTGATTTTGGCTCCTGTGAAAGGCCCTCTGCTCTCTGCTGTTTCTGACAGACTAGACACTGACAGGGCCTACCCTCACTGCATCCTAACAAAGAAACAGAGGGAGATTGTGAGGAAGACAATGGGGAGACACAAGAAAAGAGACATCAACTGGTGGAGAGGCCACAGAAAGAACTGAGAGGGAGATTAAAAGATAGAGAGTAAGGAAAAGTAGGAATAGGAAAAATAGAAATAAAAAGGGATATGTTGATTGAAGTGTGAGGGATAGAAAGACAAGGATGACTCACAGCTTTGAGGTAATGGATGAAGCTATGAGGGAATCTTCTTGCTCCACCCTGTTGGAAATTTGTCATCGCGAAAAGCAGGTCAGATGAACACAAGGAACACCACACGGCACATTTGCTGCACCGTTACTCATGCACAGCGCTCACCCTTCTCCACAGACATGCATTTTTTAGTCAGTGAGCTCATCTCTCCAAAAAGCACCAGGAACCTGAACTGCTCTCACTTCTCCTCTGGCATAGCACTTCGTTATTGGGTTTTGACAGCATAAAATGTCACCCAAAACACTTCATCCCCTTTACCTGTTTTGTTTGACTTCTCCGAAAGGTTGCTAGTGTTGTTATTCCTCCACTGTTTATGTGTGGTAGCAGTCTGGCACACTAATTCTGCCACTTTATGAAAGTGTGTAATTAAGCGCCTCGGTTGGCCTCTTGTAAATGTCATCTGCTCAGCCCTCTGGATCGTAGACTTTGATGTAATTAATTCCAGCCTGAGATAACCCCGATCAGCCAGCTTGCTGTTGTTAAGGGTGAGAGTTCACCTTTTGAAACTGTGCCCCCTTTTCAATGAGAGGTGTTAGGATAAATCCAGTTCTATGTACGCTGTGCACAGTAACTTCAGCAACAGCAAGTGAGTTAGTCATTTAAATAACATGTTTTTTCAACTTATTAGCTCTGTCTTTGTTGGTTTGAGCTTTAAATTTAGGTGAGCCATGAATGGTTTTTGACTAGTTTGACCATAACAATAATTATATAATCTTTTGTTGTTTTTCTTGCTTGCTTGATGATGGCATCAGCCCGATAATTTCTCAGTCTCTGTGGAAATACGTTACTTTGGCGAGTGTTTGATGTTTGGGTAGTGGCGCCACAAAAAGCCAATCAAATCGAAGGAAAAAAGTCACTGAGAATGTATTCTGGAAAGGCACAAATGCTTATTATGTGTTTTGTGTTCCTGCCATAGGTTGTAGTTCACAACCTCTTTTCTTGACTTTCCAGTCACATATTGGAAATCGGCAATCCACAGGCTGCTCATTTTTAGCCAGTAGCCATTGATTTGCCATTGGTGGATTTTATCAGCTGTTGCTTATTAACGTTAGTCTGTGAGTTTGCCAAACTACAAAATTAGACTCTTTGTTGCTGTCCACTGAATGTACTCTGATGTCCGGACCATTTATGTCTGAACTTTACTTTACTTCTACTTCTCACTCTTTTTCATACTTCCATTCTCCCTCTTTCTCTCTTGCTCCATCGGTCTTGCCCTCCCTAACAGTAATTTTTAGCCTTCTCTCCCGGCCTCTATCTCTCATCAGGATTAGCCTCCTTTGCTTGTTAGTGTGCTAGCTCCCTTTTTCTCCCTTACTCCCACGTTTGTCTCTCCATACAATCCCTGTTTTGTGTGGATTAGTGCCCATATTGTCCTCGGATTAGGGTGTCATTGTTTCTGAGCCGGGATGAGGTAGGAACGTGCGTCTGAATATGTGTGAGTGCACGTGTGCACAATATGTTCGAATCTGCGTTTGAGACTGAGGCGATCTCCTTTTGTATGTGTAAGCTTTTTTTTACAACATGCAAGCAGCACAAAGTAGAAAGCTTTGTAGTGCCTGACGGAAGGCTCTGTGACTTATGTGCTCTTTTCTTGTTTATCTAATTGGCATTTGTCTTCTTCACTGCCAAGTGTCGATGCAAGAGTATGCGCTAGGTGTAAGCAATATGGTTGAAAAAAGCTTGGAACTCGGTGCAAATTAGTGTCCACTTATGTTTGGGTAATTGAAGGCCAGACTGGCAGGGAAGGGAACCCTTGAGAATGTGAGGAAGGGGAGATGTGCTGGGATTGTCATGCTTTCATGTCATGTTCAGTCACTCATCTCACACACACACACACACACACACACACACACACACACACACACACACACACACCGAGAGGGAGTATAAAATTATTAAAGGAGGTGTCTGTATTGATCGCATAGTTTGGGTTGTGCGTTAGCTCGGTGTGACAGAAACACCCAGCAGGTGGGAGGCAGAGGAGTTCTGCGGATATTCTGTGGCTATTGAGATGCGCAAGAAATTCCAGGCAATACCACATCAGACTTCTCATTTATTGTTTGTGACAGTATGATATTTGCTGGCTTATTTACTCTCTTCTCTCGCAGGTAAGTTGGTGTGACAGTTTATTGATCCAGAAAATGTTCAGCTGTTGGAGTTAAAAAGTTATTCAGAAAGACAGTATATAATCATCCTATCTTTTGTGTCGGGTATTTGGTGCAGTCTTTTGGTTCCCCTCAATTGCTTCTTCCCAATTAGTTTGATTGGAATTAAACTTTTAACAGCATGAAGTGTATTTACTGAAGACTCCCAGTATAGGCGACTTCAGTAAACCCACACTTATCATTAAGCAGCTGTGTAATCTAATCCATCATTGAGATTGCCTTGCATGCATGTTACTATCCATGATGAAATACCCAGTGACGGTTATGAACAGTAACCAGTGCATTCTTTCTCATTGCTTTAATTGATATCAACCAAGCAGCTCCTTCTTGGCTGCTGTGTTTAATCATTTCTCCGTTTACTAGGCTGCTCCAATACGCAGTAATTCATCAAGCCGGACTTATCGATCAGCCATTGCCAATTCCCTCCACTTATCCCTTTCAGACCACCTTATTGACTGTTGAGTATTCACTTGTTAGCCACCTACATGTTAAAGGTCACATTTAAGGTCTGGTACATTTGTTCTGGGAAGTTGTGACTCTACGAATCTTAGGTATACAAATTGAATTGATTTACTGTGGCTGTTAATATACACATATGTTTGAAGTTGTGATTGCTGACTAGATATAGGATTGCTGATTGTTCTGTATTGGGCAATATATATTGTCTATACTGTGATATATCGCAGTGCTGAGTAGCACTCACAGACAAATAAGCCAGGAAAAAAAATGTAGCCAAAGATACAGATTTATACTCACAAGTACACACACACACACACACACACACACACACTACATAATGTCATTCCCTCAACACAAGCACATGGGTCTGCTGTGTTTGTTCTACTTTTTCTTCACTTATAGAGAATCAGTGTTTGCTGTACTCAGTTGCATTTCCACTGTTTTGACGCCGACAGCGGACAAACAGCCTGAGCCATTTAAGGTTGATTTACTGGAGGGAAGAGAGACAACTGGGAGGTGTCATGGAGAAATAAACCTTCCTCCACAGACTGCTTGGAAGTAGACAAATATCTTCACAGAGAGTCACAGAGAAACTGGGCTTTTAGCTGATTTATGTTTATCCTTGTGTTGATGTTTGTCCCTCTCTGAGTGTGTCTCACTGTCTGCCTCTGTGTGTGCCTGACAAGCTCTTGCTCAAGCTCACGGTGCAAACGCACTGTCACTGAAGCGTAAAGTGAAGTCACACCTGTTTGTTTTGTGTTTGTATCTTACCCATCATTTGGCATTGCTACGTGCTCTATTTGAGGCCTTAATTCACAGTTGCTATTCAGTGTAATGAGGCAAAGACTGGAAACAAGCCAAGGTGTTGTGTCAAAGGGAGGACTTTTGGGGTGAGCCATCTTTGTAAGAGTGGGTGGGAAGCAAAATTGTCATCTTTTGTGTGAGTTCAGAGTGGAATTCTGCTTCATTTCCTTTATACTCTGTATGCATGGGTGTGTGGCTCCTGAACAATGTGTTTTGAGTGACAATGAGGTGATCACAAGGTTTATTTATGGGCTTACTTGGATCACCTCCAAATGCTACTTGATTTAGATGCAGCACTGAGCACGGAGCTTTCTTTACACATTCCCAGAATGGTATGTGTATGAATTTTCAGCACTGTTCGTTTTCATCGGATATTGGTGAGTCTGAATAATGTATGTGATCATAATCTTTCCTTCTAGATCAGATTTATTGGTGTCATTACAAAATAACTGTCTTTCTTTCTGATCCTTAAGTTAAAAGGAAACCTAAAGCATGAAGCAAACATTGACTATAGAATGGTACATCCCCAGGGAACTATACCCCACAGTAGGTCTGGAATCAAAAGAAGAGACTGGCTTGGGAAATGCGGTGGGATTTGAAAGAAACAGGGAAGAAGTAATACCGGGAAACTTCTTTCACGTCAAGTCACCCTGATTCTTTTGGGGCTTGAGGGTGTAGAGGAAGAAAAGGAACACTATGAGGATGTAGACAAGACGATTACATAATATGCATCTTATAGAAAACGCCTGAAGTGAAGTATAATATAAAATAAGGTGATATATCCAAATGTTAGGGGAATTAAGAGATGGAATAGAGTAGAGGAGGGTGTGTTCTGATGATATTTCATATTGTGATGATAATAGTGAGTCAGAAGGGAAGAAATCTATAATGAAATGGAGCACTAGCCATGTGCCGCAACACACTCTTCCTATATATCAACAGTTCAACAATTGGCCAAATGTAACTTATTATAGTATTACAAAAGATCTAAATGTGATTCGCTTCATGATGATTGTAGGGAGATGTAAGAGACTGCTTTAGACATGCAACAGATGATCTAAATGGAACAAGTCAAACCACTTATATCAGGTAGGAGAGTCCATTCAAACTGGGAATCCTCTCAGAATTTTTGGTAATAGGGGACTTTCACAGCTCGTGATTCTTTGCTAATTTAGTTTACGTCTCTTGTTATTTTCTCATATGGTAGCAAAGGCAACTGAAGATCCTACTTAAAAATAAACTGTAATGCATTGCCAGCTGTCATGGAGGCAGATCAGGCACTTGGTCTTAAAAAATTGCGAGCCTAAGAAATAAGGATGACAGAATGATTTAACTGGTGAAGCAGAGCGTACAGACTAAAGGCAGTGCAGTGAGTTAGAGTTGAGCCAAAAACAGCACTACATGGAGTAAAAAAACTTCGCTCGTGCACAAGATACTCACTCCATAGGACTGAAATACTTTGACTGACCTTTTGTCCATGAAGGCCTTTATTAGAATGCGAGCCATTGTATTCTTTGCATGGTCTGTATGATTAATACATTTATGTCGATCATATAGCAATAGCTTATAAATGTAGTGAAGAGATACCAGCCTTCACCAGATCTTTGGAACAGAGCACTCAGCCAGTCAGAGCCAATAATAGCAAGTAGACAAAATGTATAGCGTTCAGTTAAAGATAAAACTGAAATCACATTTAGTCATCCCTTTTTTGTTGTCATAAATAATGTCAACGTGTTTTTCAATGTATTGTTATTAGTTTTTTATTATTAAAAGGAAGAAAAAGGTCTTTGGGGAAATATCAGAAATACTCCTTTTAGTCTCAGTTGGCTGGAGGGGCGTGTCTGTGTTTGATTGACAACAGCTGGCAGGCTGCCAGAGTGCCGGTGTTACACCGTAGGGCATGAGAGACAGAGTAAACAAACTTGCGCTGTAGCCTACATATCATGTGCAGACAGCGCGTTGTTAGTGGTATTGAAGAGTAAGGACCACAACAGCATCTAACCACACTGAGTGACATTTACAGGTACATTCACATGCTGTTTAATGTGCAGCAGCTAATCAGCTATCTAGCCTGATGTTAGTGGTGCACTTTTCCCCGGTGATTTGTTTGGTAGCTCATTCAACAAGCTGAGGTGCAGCACGAGACGTTTTTGTTCATGTTTGTAAGTTGGATAAGAAGGAGACTGCATATTTCAGTCAATCTGCACTTTCAGCTGCATTTTTGGCTTTACAAACATATGATGGGAACAGGAAATCAGATGTCAATGTCAACCTCATGGATATGTATATGCTTTCATATGTGTCAATGTATGATGTCAATGCCAGTGGTTCTGGATCAAAGATATTTTTCGCGTATAGTGTGGTGAATCTGGAATTCCCTTGCCTTTCACCATAGCAGACGACAGGGAAGAGAGAGAAAGAAAGTGAGAAATGAAGGGGAAAAGCCAAGGCTAAATAAAGGTATCGATTAATCTTTCCAATGCGCCTTTGCTTTATCAAGCCATCGCTGCTCTATTGTGTGCACAGGTCAGATAACTAAACTGATGGAAAACTAAAGTGAATTGAAGGAGACATGGTTAATGGGATGTCAGTCTGAATTGGCATTTGACCTGCTGACCTGACAAGGCGAGTGATGCTTCTATATAATTGTTGGGAGGATACGTTTTCCTCTTACATGTATGTGATGAAGGCTTCTGCTCCATATCTTTGTCATCTGATGTGTAAAATGACAGTACAAACATTCCAACACAGGTTAGAAGACAACTTAGTAGTAGTAATATGGTCAAGAATATTGCACATTTTGGAGGATTTCCAGGTTTACTGCATCTAAGAAGAGAGCTGCATTTGTTTTCTAATTTTCCCCACAAACCTGCACATTTACGCATCAACACTTCCCCTTCCACAAAGTCCTCTCTGGTGGGCCTTTACTGTTTCCAAGGCAACCTGCGGAGCTGGGGAGAGAGGATTGGCTGAGGGGAAGGCAAATCAAGACAAAATGCAGGAAAACAAGATAGCAGGGTAGAAGGCTTCTAGCTTTTGCCCCAACAGCACGACGTAAAGATGGTTATAATTGGTCCGACTGAACATCACGCTTTGGTGTAGATCAGGATGGGTGACAACTTCTGGTCGGATTGTCATGACATTTGGTATGGATATTCATTTTCCACAGATCATGAATGCTAATATTTTTGGTGACCCTGACCTTTCATTTAGCATTGCTCTCAGGCAAAAATGTTCACTTCCAAATTAAAAACTCTAATGGGTAGCACATTCTTAAAAATGAACTAGGGATGCACTGAACTGCATTTTCTCTCCAACACTAATTCCCAAGATGATACCAAGCACTGATTAATCCAATGCCCCCCCCCCAAAAAAAATCTAAATATGAAACCTCACTGTAGAACTGATTGAGATCAATTTTCTGTGTGTAACTGGCATCGCTTCTGTGCTATAATTGAAGAATTTTGGACACCAACATTCCTTTAACGCGTTTTAATTTCCTTGTTTTATGAAATTCTGTAAATTGTAATTACCTTGCTACACTGTTTATGACATTACTTTGTCTGTAATGTGCATTTGATAGACTATTTTAATTTTTATTGAGTTTGTTATTGTATTGTAGATGACTGTTTGAAATGTACAGCGTAAGACAGAATCTACTGTCAGTAGACCATCATTATCATGGACGGCTGCAATAGTAATAGTAATAAAATGAAGGCTATTAAGTAAACCAGTGCAGTTAACAGTCACATGTAGTCTTCTTGATTTTGGATAAATGTGCCTGTGTGCACAGGTATACGTGAGCTTGCAGGTGTGACCACAGTGTTTCTGTGAGTTTTGTTTGAAAGAGTGATGTCAGTGAAGAGGTAAGCCTGAAAAGCCAGGGGGATTTAGATGCTTCAAGCAGGACAAGGGCAAGGCTGTACACAGATGTGTTGATCTCTCTTCCCTGCTCCCCCAGCCCTGTCTCTCATCTGTCTTCTGGCTTTCCTTGAGGTCTCTCATGCTCCCCGATCCCTCTTAGTTTAGTCTCATATATAGTGAATGGCTACTGAATGGCACATTATTCTGTTTTGCAGACATTGTCGGCAGCCATCAATTCTGTATGAGCTCCCTTTCACACCTCAGTGCCTCCCACACAGCAACTGGGCCTTTTACAGCACCTGCTGTTGTGTGCGTGGGAAATGAGGATATGTAGAGTTCATTCCAGTCTGTATTTGTATGCATTTTTGTGTGTGTATGTTTGATTGTGTGTGTACAGAGGTTCAAACCCTCCTTGTTGTCAAGTTAGAGAAGCTTTTTCGCAGCTAAGCTCAAATTCAGCTAGGGATTTTCAAAGCTGGATCTCTAACCCCAAACCATTCAGACAGTGCAACATTAACTATTATACCGCACACATACACACATTCACCTTTACACACACATAAACACAAATCAAATGTGATTACACTCTTTATTACACATTCTGAATATTTATTCATTCAGTGCGGATTATAATTGAGGAAAGAATCAATTGAAATAACTAGATATTTGAAACAGTTTCAAACTGCTATCCCTAGAAAATGATGACAGAAAGCACTGAGAATTGTGCCTCGAGTTTTTAAACACCATGAGCTTTGTTCTGTCAGAAGTTAAAGGTAACCTCTGGAGTTTTTTTTTTACCTCTAGTAGCGTTATGGAGCTATTTTTCTATTCATGGGTCCCCATTTCACTTATCTTGCACTGGCATAGCACTTGCGGCGCATGTGCACGTGGGTGACGCGATACACATTCCAGCCAAAAAACAAAAAGAAAAATCCGCTTTGCAAATGTTTTATGAGGAAAGAAATGTATCCATCACATTTATTAGACCACTGAATGTGTAAACATTTTTGTTTGTTTCCAGGAAAACTCCACAGGGAACCTTTAACTGACACGTCTATTGAGTCAAGTTCTTTGTTAGCAGATTTGTACGTACTGTCCACCTACACATACTCTCATGTGCACACACTCAACTGTAGGATGCTATCTAATTCTTGGATGGAAAGGAGGGTTAATTTCTGCATTCCTCAGCCTCTCTAACCAGAAGTGATGGGAGTTGCCAGCTTTTGTCCAGCCCATGTGTAGGGAACAGGAGGCATTGATTGAATTGCTGCTTGACAAAGCAGAAACTGCTTATTGAGCTAATGCACCTATGTGTTGGGATCGATCTCGCAATGTCACGTCCAAATACATAGCAGGGAGATGGAGAGAAAGGGAAGAGGCACAGCAAAGGGAATGAAAAGATGGAGAAGGGTGACTTGAGATGTACTGAGATGAATACAAAGATGGGTACATAAATACCTACAGAGAGGTAAAGGCAAACATTCAATCTGGGTTGGATTTCTTAAACAAGTTCAATTCCAGATACTCACACCAAAATGTGAGTCACTGTATGGTCATCTTATCTTTCGGTGTCCTGCTTTCTTTTGCTGTTAAACTAATTTAGAGCCAGGTGCTGCAGAATGTAGCTCCTTCCTATTGATGACAGTGCTGTTTCTCCCAACATCCCTGTAACTGTGTATTCCATACAATCTGTCTAACTGGATCTTAGCCTCCATCCCCNCCCCCCCCCCACTTCAAAATATGAGTCAGTCTTAAATAGAGCTGCAATGATTAATCGATTAGTCGATTGAAAGAAAATGAATTGCCAACTATTTGGATAATTTATTAATCGTTTCAGTCATTTTTCAAGCAGAAATGTCAAACATTTTCTGCTTCCAGCTTCTTAAATGTGAGGATTTGCTGCTTTTCTTTGTCATTTATGACAGTAAATGAAGAATCTTTGGGTTTTGGACTGTTGGTTGGACAAAAGAAGCAATTTGAAGACGTCACTTTGGGCTCTGGGAAATTGTGATGGCATTTTTCAAAATGTTTTTTCATTTTATAGACTAAACAATTAATCGTGAAAAGATCAGCAGATTAATCGATAATAAAAATAATTGTTAGTTGCAGCCCTAGTCTTAATCACTATCCAACACAATTCCATATTTGTCCCCCGCTATTGTTTTTTCTATTTAAACAAAGATGGAACATTCAAGACAAAATACAGATTGAAAGAGAAAAGGTGTTAGGGAGTGTAGTCATGTTAAACAAAAGAAGTCAGGAAAAAGAGCACATTTTTGCCTGGTACATGCATTTTATGCTGCACAGTATGTTTCAAGAATATTTGTGTAAATACTCTTCCTGTTCTGTTACACTGTCAATCATGCATCTTCTGCAGCCGTTTGATACATGGCAGACAGAGCGATGTTGGATCAACTGTATTGAGATAGGTTTGTCTCCCCAACTGTCATCTCCACATGTTTTTCTCTTTGTCTTTAATTTTTCTCTTTCTTGACCTTTCCCTAACCTCAGCATACTGTATTACTTCTGACTTACTTTAGGGATTTGGTTTCTCCTTCAACTAGAGTCTTCATAACGTAAGAGACACAATAAACCAATCTGTTCTAGAACACATAGCGGAAACCTTCTCCCATCTCATAGTCTACCATTTGCAGCAACTATATCCATCTATCTGTAAAAAATGGAAACAATTCCTTAGAAGAGGACTCTTACTACAAAGTGCTAAGAAATTCATGATGGCTTTATTTTACAGCATGAGCTGTAACAACCATTTTGTGACAAATGGGTTATACAGTATGCAAGGGTATATAACTATTCCCTTTTCCTGAGAAAGAGAGCATGACAAATTGAGTAACAGGCTTGAAGACTCCCAGGAAGAGAGAGCATCAGTCTTATTAGGGTCAAAGGTCATCCCACAGGAGACACGCTTCATACCTCCTCCTTCTCCACTGTCCTTTGTCCTGGTCACCAGGACTGGTCACCAATGAGGGGTTACGAAGAGAAAAGGGAAGGAATAAAGGAATGTAAGCAGATGATGTAAGGGCCGGATGGTGTGATGGATGGCAGGGCTCCTTGCTCTCAGCGTGTATGTGCATGTGTGCACATGGTCTGTGCACACTTGATAATACTCGTATGCTTCTACTGTTAGTCAGTGTGTGCAGTAGAGGGGGATGTATTGATGGACGAGGAGCATCCTTTGCTGTTGCAGCAGTGGAAGTGCTTAAAGCATCTGGGCCCTAGGGACGGACAATGTCACAGCCTCCCATCCAAGTGACTTATGGACCTGCCATGACAAACGCCCAAGGGCTGCTGTTGTGGGTATGGGTGAGGGTTGGGGTATAATAGTCCACGTGATGGCAGAAGCCAGACCGCCTGGAAGAAACGCACCTCAGTCCTAAAACAGAAACCACTAAGTGCTGCTAAGTTTTCCCATGAAGGCTGTTAAGCTTGTAGGATAATTTGTGAAATAATTCGGATATATGAAAGCGTGCATGTGCAGGGGAGGAAATTAATGGAGAGTAATGTGAAGTCGCCTCGCAAATATTTAAAATTGTTTTCTCATTATTTCTCTCAAGCTCCTTTGTGTCTGTGTGTGTGTTTGTTTTTTTGTCTTTCTTCCTCTCCATCTCCCTTTTCTCTCTCTGTTTAGGATTTAGCCTGCAGGAATAAATGGAATAGATTGTGATAAATGAGTTTAAAGCACACAGTGCAAAAAAGTCTGGTTGTTTTTTATACACCGCTGCCTTGGTTTCCTGTTTTGGCTATATAGATACTCAGGGAGGTTCTCCTGCTTTATTACACGTAAATAGAGACATTACCTTTGCATGAATTTTGTCTGCTACAAAATTCTACCACTATCAAATAAGCTTTGAGGGGGAAATAATTGTGTCGGAACAAAGCAGGGAAAAAACAACTTCATTTTCAGGTGTATTGTGCACTATGAGTGCCGCTGCCTTGATGCACTATATGAAGTCCTGTCAGTGTTTTTTACTCTTGATGTCTTCTTGATTATTGGCGACAGGTAAATTCACATTGCGGAAATGATGAGAGTATGGATTCTCAGACAGGTTAAAAAAAAGGTTTGCCACTTCAGTGCTCCAGGCATAGCCCTGTTTTGGGGATTACACCAGTAATGGCACTTTTAGACTTAATTTACTGCCCAAACTAATAACCTGAAATGGAGAGTGTGATGACAAAATTACTTACATGCACGCACACACACTCACATATAGAGTACATGCAAGCTCATACTTGCACATCTACACTATGACAGTGCTGTGCCCTCAATCATTTCTAACACAATGAAATCAGTCATCCTGTTCATCGCTCCCTCTCTCACACACACATACACTCACACACATACTTTTCCCCTGTCATTCTCACAGCCTTGCATTCACCTCCTCTTTCTGACACATCTGTCATCTTCAGTTTTTTTTTCCCACACCAAAAATAAGCCATTCTCACAGTGGGCATTTTGACTTGTCAGAGCAGGAAAAGCACAGGTGTAACTAATAACATTAATGATGGCTTCTTTCCATTTAGGCGTGCCAGTAACCCGTGCCAGTAAGCCAGCACGTACAATATGAGGGCCCAGGCCCTGGCACATCAAAATGGAATGCAGCCAGTGTTAATGTTGTTAGTTACACCTGTGTTTGACAAGTCAAAATGTCCACTGTGAGAAAGTGATCTATTCCTGTACCTCACTCCATCCTTCTATCCTTCCATTTTATCCCAGCTTATCCCCCTCCCCCTCAATCTCTAAAATGTGGTTCAGACTCAAACTTCTGTGACACAAGATGTTGATGCAGCCTTACATGGTCACAGCCAAAGGGGTGACCCGCATGCCCCCTGTGGCCATTCTGCAGCACTAAAGCCTCAGTCCCAGCGGCTAATGTGCTAATCATCAGACAGAGTCCTTGTATATATGCTAATCTGGTAGTGATGGAGGGAAAGCTGTAAAAAAATTGGCCTTGGCTGGTCAAAATAAAGGCTATGGCACAGTGGAGCCTAAAAGTGACAAGTCAGTCTGTCATCAGAGTATAGTATACTAACCAGGAACCAGGAGTCATTTAGGGAAGAATCCTTGATATCTGAGCAGGTGTTCTACCTTCAGCAGATGATGGAAAACACCTGCTGTGAAATCACTGATTGGGATGTAGCTAGAAGTGCAGCATGCAGCTGCAGTCTTCGGCCCTAAGTGAGTCATTGCTGATTTTACCCTTTAAGAGCCTCTTTAAGAAGGAGGGAAATGTTGTGGGTGACAACAAGGATTTGGCTGATATGTTTTGCTGTTGGCCAACAATACTGATTCTCAATTTCTAGGTTGAAGCTACATTGTGCTTGTATATTCTTAGGTTGGAAATCCATGGAAAACAAGCTAGCATTAGACTGGTTAGCATTAGAAGTTAATTTACAGGAAGACGTGAATACAGATTTTTTTTTTTTATGGTGACAATTACCGCAAGGCCATTGCCCCCAAAATCCCTCTACACACACAAACACCAAATTTAATACAGTCTCACTTTTAAATAACAAACACATACTGGATGATAGAAACAATTTCCTGCATTTGATATTTGTATCTGTATTCTACAGTCAAGAATGCCTTTTCCAAATATGGGGACTGACGTTGTGTGTTGATGAGACAGCAGTACATTACCTTTGCTGCAAAGCCCTCACCACTCCCAATGTATGGACATAGACTACAAAATATGAACAGAAATAGTCAGAAATAGCGTCACTAAAGGCTTACGCTGTCTCAGCTTCACAGCTAAGGTAACCTTTGTGAGGGATACACACACGCATTCGAAATCAAGAATGTAGAGGTCATGTTTGTTGTCTGATGGGTGGACTGGACACAAACTGTGTGTGAGTCTATTTATTTACTAGCCAGTTAATTCCACAGCTCAAGCTCTGTGGAATGCACTGTTGGGTGAAATGATTGATCTGTCCTTGTTAGACCTTGCTGGAGGGAAGTATTCACTTAGCGGGCTAGAAAGGGAAAAAATGAATACAAACAAACAAGAAAAAAAAGATTTTTTTAAACTTAACTCTACGTGAAAACATTTTTGTGTGTGACACATGAAAATAGATTAAAGAAGATAGAAAAAGACTTGCATTATATTTTCACAAGAAAAAGACAATTCCAAGCATCTTAACACGTCATATAGTCTTGCGTTGAGTCTTACTTAACCTTATTTATCTTAAAAGAAATGAGAGACATTTTCCAAAGTGGATATGAGGCTGGGTTTCTTGTTAAGATAAACCTTTGGCTGTGCAGCCATAATAAGCCTTTGAAATGTTATAATCTTTTGTAATACATTATGAAGCTGGAGACATCTGATAGGGAATTAAGTGCACATTGAGTGTGACGTTGAGGTGCCAGTAAGCTGTGTTGCTGTATAGGAGCCATGCTGTCCTCAGTGGAGTTCAGCCCAGTCCCTATAGAGAGGCTGAGTTTCATCCAAAGTCCAGCACATGCTCTGGCCAGCTCCCACACTGTGTGGGAGTGTGTGACTGGGACTGTAAACTGGATGACAGAGTGCACGTGTGTGTGTGTGTGTGTGTGTGTGTGTGTGTGTGTGTGTGTGTGTGTGTGTGTGTGTGTGTGTAAAATGCATGTTTGGTCATGGCCGTTTTAATCATACTCTTGAGGATTTATTTTTTGCGATGCACCAAACACACACCTATAATATTGTAGCCAATGTACTATAGGCTTAGCCGTTCTGCTGTATGTCATCAAGGGGAACAGAAACTCCAATCATGTGTCTTTTACTGCACGACTGAAGTAAGAGGTTGAGGAGCAAGAGATTGGCAGAACTTCCTTTGAACTTGATTTGCATAATAACACACAATTAGACAAGGTTCTGTCAATACTGCGCTCACTTATTTGCATGCGAAGACATGACTGAACAAGCCGTGATGGTCAGCATGGCATTCATGAGTGACTGAATCCGTGACTGCAGTGATAATCTGGAGCACTTTAGGGAGAGAAAAAATGTAAATCTATTTCAGTGGCTATACAATGTTTAAAAAAATATTGTGCTATGTTACATATCATGGTACTTTTATTGACTGGGTTTCCATTCCACACTGTGTCAGCACTTCTGCTGCTACCATGAACTGTTTGTGTATAGCCAGGAAAAGATTTGATTAGTGTATTCTTGAAGTAAGTCCTTGCTTGGGTTAGATATGTTGTCATGAGCAGATGGCTGCATGTGTGTGTGTGTGTGTCATTATCTGTCACCAGACTCTTCTTGTACTTTTCCCAAATTTTCTGGCTCTTGTCAGTACTAACATTACGCAGTGCCACAGACTTCACCACAAACTGTCCATTCTCTTCCCTTCCCTCTCCAGCTCTGCCCAGCTACACTTGTGGTAATCCTGGACAGCTACTCAATGGCCACCAGCAGGGGTCCACATTCAACATTGGGGACAAAATCCGCTACAGCTGCAGCCCGGGCTATGTGCTGGAGGGTCATACCACCCTGTCCTGCCTTGCCACTTCAGCTGGGACTGCTGCCTGGGATTTCCCCCTTCCCTACTGCAGAGGTATGTAGGAGGGACAATGGAAAACGGTCTATCATAACAGGTCTTTAGGTTAAATCTTGAAGCTTTTTTCTGCACAAAGTAAATGTTTGAATCTCATCTAATTTAAGTTGCTTTGTAGGAAACAAAGGGCTGGCAGCCAGCTCAGAGATATGCCACAGATAATCAAATTCAGTTTGATAAATATTTGCTAAAACGACTAACATCATTTAAAAATAGATCAATCACAAAAATAAAACATTTGATGAAATCATAGGGGGGTTGTTTAAGCATCAACTGTAAAGCTGGATTCAAAAATAACAAGTCTAGGTAATACCAACTAACAATGGAATGGCTGGCCCAAGTATCCTAAAAAACATGGACATAAGAACAACAGAAACACGAAGGTCAACATGGTATTTTATCCATTAACTCTCTGAAAACCTTAAAAATCCTGGTGTTGTAGAAGACAACATTGACCTTGTTTGAAATAAAGAGCAATCAACCTTGCTTATATAATCTTTTATTCATCAATTGATAAAACCCATCTCACACACACACACACACACACACACATATTTACACATGCCTCCACATGACCTGACAAGGTTTTCTGTGGTTATTCTGATATCTTATTTACCATGACAGGACCTCATGTGTTAGCTCCCAGTCAGGTGCTTGTGCCAGTTGTCCTTCCCTCACAGTTAGCAAGCACCCCTGCGGCAGCGACACCTGCCAGTGTGTGTTGTCTGACCCAACATGACACAGTTCTTGAAAATAGTTCACTGTAGGCAAATGTGATGCTATTGTACATCATTTCGCAGGATTTTGCTTTGTATAAAAGTAAATTCTTACACTTACTTAAAGTAAAATGCATGCACATGTCATAAACATTTGAGTTTGCATGTATGTCTATTTGCTGGGCCCATGTGTCCTTGTGGCCAATGGTTTGTGTCAGTGTGCCTGCTGAGCAGAGCGCTGAGACACTGTGCCATCTGCAACCAGGCCGGGAGTCAGGAAGCCCACATAGGAGCACACATGGCTGGGCACCACGCGCCAGCACAGTCTCCACCCACCCAATCACATGCAGACACATGCACATGCCTACACTCCACATCTAAATGTGAAATTATTACGTGTGCATTTCATAATCTGTTATTTCACTTTAATGTAAGAAGCTGTCATCAATTCTTTCATCTCCCTTCCCTCTGTCCTTTCTCCATCTCCAACAGTTTGCTCTTCAGACCCAAACTCAGCTCTTTCATTCTCCTCCTCCATGTCCACCCAGACTCTTTTCCACAAAGAAAAAAAAGCTCAATCACTAAAGGATGTGATTATGCCACCTTTTCAGCAGAAATTACACACCAACAAGTTTTAGAAACTGGCAATTTCCCCTGTGATTAATTGAGGTGCCACATAAAAGTCAACGTGTACACCTGAGTGCTCCTTCATAATGCATGAGTGTATTGTTAATGTCACTCCAATTATAAAACCTGCCCATATGTGTAAGAGCAGAACTCTGGCTGTACTTTGGGAGCGGGGGAGAACATTTTGGCACGGTCACCATTCTGGACTCAGGAGAGGGCAAGCGTGCCAGCACTGTCAGGCCATAGATGATAGCCAGCCATTGATGGCACAGATAATGTTTTACATTTCCTGTCTTATGCTCATCAATTTGTTCTCTTAGCTATAATCTCAAAGACTACATCACTTGTCATGAGTATACTTCTAAGTGATTTAACATCACTCTTTATTCAGTTTCTTACACTCTCTCCTAACCCCAATCTGTTCACAGTCTACTCCATCACTCTTTTCTCTGCTCTTTCAGAATTATACCTCCCCTTTTTGCTGCAGCATATCTCTCCAGAAAAAGTCATACTACTGACAAGTTCTAAATGTCACTGCTTATACCTACAGCATCACACAAACACATCTATTTATCTTTGGTGTGTGCACACGCTTTATTCTAGCTATTACAAAAGCACTCTGAATTTTAGTGGTATTGTTTCATATTTAGTAGTACCACTTAAAATCCCAAATATAGTTTTCTAGCGTTTGCTGTGTGCATGTGTGGTGTATAAGCATGCATTTTTTGATGCACATTCAACATAAATGTTTTTATAGCTTGCATGCCTTGCCCATCCCCACATCTTGGTTATCATGACACTCGGAGGAATCGAAGCAGCTCCTTACACTGTATGGAAAACCATGACATCCTAAGTGACAGCCTGCAAATATGTACTGTTCAACCGTGGGAAGCATCCTGACAACTACAATTGACTGAGGAAAAAATGTAATAAGTTTCTGCACACCTCACATATTGAGGTGTTCATGCGGTACATGGTATAGCCATTTTTAGTTTTCCATTGTCGTAGAGCGCTTGCATCTGCCAGTGGCAGCCACAAAATGGAGAGAGCGATGGAGAGAGTCAAGGTGAAGGGGAGAGTTTGGAGTCAGAGACTTCCCTTCAAGTGTGAAGAAACTGTCTTGTGTGGAATATCAATGCACTTCCTCATCCTTTCTTCTGTCTGCCGTCTACTTCCTGTCACTCCCACTGCAACAATCACCTGTCACCCCTCTCGCCATTGCTCTTTCCTCATTGTCCACCCTCCCTCTGCACGTTTCTCTTGCCCATCCCCGCTTGTCACCTGTCATCCTCTTCATCCCCTTCTTCTTGCACTTCTGTCGTGGTTTCCTTCCTATTCAAGTTCACACCTCACAAGTTTCCGCTCATTCGTACACTCCCTTGCCGTCCCTCAGGGGGGTTGCTGTGGTGACAGGTAGGATGGATGATAGACAGGGCCCGGCACCTCTGAGCTCCTCCTACCCTCTTTGAAACGCCACACTCAGCTAGCTGGCCACCCACTAATGAATCCCACACCACCCCGACACAGAGGCGCACATGATTTCACAAACAATAATCATGTCATTGAAAACCTCTTTTGATGTGTCCCTTCTGTTCACCAGTGCGCACTGCACACGTACACACAATATTTTTATATTTATTAGAATTTTAAGTCTGTATTTCCACAAATTTCACACAGGAATGGCAGTGCAGATATTACGTGATACTGTATTTTTCAAAGCTGTAATGAACATATCTGAAGCTGGGCAGGGGAATTATCCTGGCAACAATAAAATGCATGCTTTATTATTTAATGGTCTCCTTAAAGCAGTCTGGAGGAGGGAAGAGATGCTTTGATTAACACAAATCTGAATTAATCAGAATTTAATCACCCCCCTATATTGCATTTGGTTGCATCACACTCTACCCTGCTCCCTGCTGACTATAAAAGCACTGTAAGGCATTTTGAAATCCTATGACTGGTGTCTCTCTGGCCTATGGCAAAAATTGCAGACAAAGGAACAATATGCTGTAACTCATTGCACATTTTCATGCTCCTGAATCTGAATGAAAATCTGCACTTTTGCTCGTGGTGAAAAGATAATTTGCGGCCAGATGAAATAAATAAATAAATAAATAATAAATATATGTTTTTAAAAATGCTAAAAAGCACACAAAGTTTTTGACAAAACTTCCCCCTCAAAGTTACCACTAAGTTAAGTCTACGTGACATAGTTTGGAGGACTTTACTTGCTGAATCATTATGTCTGCCTCATCAGTATTATCAGTCGATTGCATCTCTGATGTTCTCAAGGCAGTTTAGGAGCGTGGTAACAATTGAGCTTAATCTGTATCTGTCCAATTAGATTAATATTTTTGCCATTTTATACATTTAGGTAATGCCTGTATTGGTCCACATTAGCCACAGAAATGGATCAGACAGCAGCCAAGGACAAGTGCAAGAATAGCATTTTAAAAGATGGCGAGTCCAAAAGTCTTAAAAATGGTAACTGTCACTGAGTCCTAAGACTGATGGCTTCCAAGAGCTTGACCAGACTGCATCTGAGTGCTTATTATCTTTTAAAAGAAGTGTTGATATCATCAGTGCTGCCTTATATTTGGGCCGCTATGGTACTGATCCTGAATAAGCTTACCATAATCAGTTAGAATTTTAATATGACTGCTTATGGGTCAAACCTGACCTTTTAGCTGCAGTTTGTGTTTATTAACCTTTTCCTACTGTTCCCATTTGTCTGTACATCTTTAATTATCTGTGCACCTCAGTCTGTGATAATTGTTGTTTCTTATCCTCTTTTACTAAGCCTTTTCACAACTTTCTCTCTCCTGTGCTCCCTGCAGCAGATGATGGGTGTGGTGGGACACTGCGGGGCCAGAGTGGGGTGATCACCACTCCCAATTACCCAGCTGAGTACAACAACAACGCTGACTGCACCTGGACTGTGCTGGCTGAGCCAGGAGACACCATTGCCCTGGTTTTCTCTGACTTTCAGCTGGAGGACGACTATGACTTGCTGGAGGTCAGCGGAACTGAGGGCTCTTCACAGTGGTGAGTGGTCAGCCTGCAGCATTTTGTCTGGAGAGCGAGCTGAGCTAGGGACAGGAATTGAAGGGGAGTCCACTGACTCTACCTGCCCACAGGCACTTTTGCAGATGAAGGAACTAGCTGGTTGAAGTATGGTTGGAAATGGATGGGTGTTGGGTAGGTCCAATAGGACTTAGGATGACTGTGTCTAGAACTGGCTGTCTGAGATGTCTCTGGGGAATAGCAGAGTAGCAGGAATCAATTCAAACATCAGGCTTATGAAATATTGAGTGCTACTGGAAGTATCTTTAAAATGAAAATAATAGAGGGATTTAATAGATTATTTGAAAAGTATTTATTTGATATGCAGTTCATAGCTTTCCCCCCCATCAGGGTGTATCATGTGGTCTATGGTTTAAAGTATAATTCGAACACTCAACCTTGGTCACACACACTCATTCATTCTCTCAATTACCCAGTCTCACACAAACACACACGCTCAGCTCTAATGATGAAGAGGTAGGATATCCTGGTGTCAGTGTGGGTCTCTCACCATCTGTGGCAGCTCCTCCTCTCTCTGACAACTCTCTCAGCTCAGGAAGTAATTAGTGAGCTCGATTACCACCGGCAGCCGTATAGTGTTGTTTCACCCACACGCGCGCGCACACACACACACACACACACACACACACACAGTAGAGCCCATATGGGCACAAATGGACATGTGCACATAAGCATTCACACTTTCAGCTAGACTTCCATATATTTGTGCTGGCACTCTTAAGAACTTGTACAAACAGATGTACTCTTTCACACTCTCTGCCACTTTCTCTCTCACTCACTTACCACACAAGGCTAATATTAGCATGAGCATTTGCATGCATTGAATACAGATGGATGGATGCGCTTGTTATACATCAGGAAAATCTACTGCCTTAAATGAAATGTAAAAATGCAGGTTTAGTTTCAGGATCATGTAGGAAGCAAGCAGTTCTTATAAACAAGAGAAGACAGAGGAGACTTTGAAGTTACAGCCACAGGCAGTTAGCAGGAAGGGACAAGGGGTTAGGGTTATGGAGGGATAGACTCTTGATAGAGGAAACAGGTTCAGGAAGAATATATGAGAAGTCATCTTAGAGTGAGATGGCCCCTGGAAACTTGTCAGTTCCACTCATTCACTCAGTACTTAAGCAAAAACACTTCTCGAGAAGAACTTGATTGACTGTGAGCGGTCTTAAAACTGAGAATTGTGCCTTGTAGCCCAATATTAAAGTCTCTTTGAATCCCTGCTTGGCCAACTGAGAGTTGATCACTTCCCAGACTCCCACAGACAGCAGCCTGACTGTGCTTCTTTTGCACATTTTACGATGTCATCAGCTTCTTGTCCAAGACTTTGATTTGCACTCTGTTGTCGTGTGGGGCGCACAAAACTCTACTGAGGCTGTCATCTTTGTGCCGATTGTTGCCAGGGGCGACTATGGTGGCGCACCTGCGGCATGGCGGCACTGTCTTAAGAAGCAAGGGAAAACAGTTGGAAGAAAGTGATGAGAAAAGAGGGAGAAGGGCTATTGGCAAGCGATGTAAAGTGCAAGTCACAGTTGATCATGCACATTGCAAGGAAAAGGCAGCACAGGGGACAGAGGACACGGTGCAGACATGCTGGCTTGCCTCTATTGTTTCAGTTTTTTCCTATCATGCTGGCTTGGGTTTTACCCACATAGTGTTGGCTGTTTTCTCCAAAGCATAAAAACTGTCTAGCCTATTTTCAACACAATAACTTTGTCTCTGAGGTGTCTAAGTAGTTGGGTATCTATAATTTTAGAGTTAGCAAGGAGGAGTGAGGACAGACAAAGGGGGTGACAGGGTCAAACAGTAAGAATCCGCAGACACCAAAGGAGAGACGTGGAGAGGAGGGCAGGACCTTTTGGAGGAGAGGAGGGACGTGGAAGTGAGGAGCTAGATAGATGGGTAGAGGGATTACGACCTCCCAGCTGGTGGCCAATTAGAGAGGTCAGGTGGAGTGATGTGATGGTGCTGACCTAAAGCACATCTCCTCTCAGTGAATGGCTCAGTGAGCCCTCTACTCAGTAGGGCTTGATGATTGTGCTTTTTCTTTCTCTCCCACCATATAATTGGACTGGTATGTGATTTAATCACACTGGTTTGTTTAGTGCTGTTTCTGTATTCCAGGTCTGCTATTAACTGTGAATTAGGGTTTACAACCCACTTCAGGATCAAAGCATTGTCTCATTAAAATCATTGTACTAGGAATTATGCATTCATTTCTATCACGATTCTCATCTCAAATCCATAATTCATTACTTTAAAGGGTCATATCTCTTATCTGAAGTTAGAAGACAGGACCTGATATATCCTTGTGGCCTGACCAAATGGCAACAATGGAAATTTTAGTGTGCTTTCATGATTTCACAGCTATGGAGTGTGTATAGTACTGGCATCTCACTTTCCCCACTGGCTACTTAACTCAAACTGTGGGAAGTTCTAGGAGCAGTATTGATTGATACCTGACGGACAGGTTGAGCAGTCCAATAGGAAAAGAGAGGCCAGGGATCAGGGTCAAAACCATGCTTCCCTGATCAATCCACAACAGCTCAAACGAAAGCAGTTCAAGTTTGCATGCTCCCTGTTCTCTTGGTGTGTATATGTGTGTCTGTGTGTTTTGAGAGGAAGAGAATGAACCAGAATAAACACCATCAGTCACCATCAAGAACATCACTCCTTTGCATATGTGAATCTAATCTTGCTCACTTACATTCTTGTTTACTATAGCATCCAGTGCTTTGATTGGCGGCCCTGCAGAGTTAGCATTCTGAAAAGGCAGCCGGAGAAAACAGCCTTTAGACTTCAGGAGCTGAGATGTGCATGTGCATTGAATGTGGCAGTGGGAAGGGCTGGTAAAAACGGCAACTGCATTCCGCCTCCACTCGGCATTACCCTGACAGGACTTCTTCGGTGTTGCTTGCCCAGGGGAACACATTACTCTGCCATTACACTGTTTGCATCCACATTGATTTTCTTCCCCATCACCATCCACTTTGAGGCAATGTAAATAATGCCTGACGCTCGCCAATTGCCAGATGCTCATTCGCCCGCTTGCTACTAAGTGGAACTCACAGCTATTTGACTTGTAATTTTCTTTGGCGCTCAATTGTTTGTCAAACCACCATAATACATTTTCATCTACCAGTAGTGCTCCCTTGAGGTGTTGAAAGTAACTCCCGCAGCACCTTGGATACTGTAAATAGTATAAAGTGCCTGAATCTGGAGTTGAAAGCACTCTTAATATTGGTATTACGCCCTTGGTTCTACAAAAAAATGTAATTCTGTTGAAAACAATTGCCGCATCACAGTTCGGTGATCGCACCATTTTACAGAAAGTGTTCCCAAACAAAACTTATCTTTTTTTTCCTGTTCTGGTAACTTTTGCAAACTCTGTTTCCCATGAGGGTTATCTTTTCTTCTTCTTCTTTTTTTTCATGCATCCATTGCTGACAACACAAAGCTCCCTGGATAAATGCAACTTATTTCTTCCTGTTAGAAGATCTGAGAGCCCAGAGAGTTTTGATCCCTCTAGGTAGCCTCCCATCCTTACTCCTCTCTCTTTTAACCCTATACCCTATGGACTTGAGACACTGACATTTAGCGAGCATATGGATTATCCCTGCAGTGCTGATATGTGTCAGCTTGTCCCAACCCGTGGAGGGAGCATGTCTGTGTGTGTGCGAGTGAGACAGAAAGAGATAAAGAGCTGTTGGAGGAGAGTACAGAACACTGGATATATATTGATTGGTTAGGTTGACTCACCTGAGAGTGAGTGAATGGTCTTCGGAACAGCTTTTTAAGTCCAGGGGCTGTTTTCTCTAGTTTCCGATGGGAGTTACAGCTATATGAGTGCGTTTCATTTTTGTGGAGATAAATGCCTGAACTTTTGTTTTTGTGTTTTCAAAGAGATTGGTAAAGTTTTTTTTATGTTAGGGCTCATGAGGTTTAAGTTTGGGTTAGTTATAATTTTACCTTAGATGATCCATTGCCAGATTTGTGTGCATTGGTGTGTGCATGCCAACTGCTGTTCACCATGGTAACACACTCATCCCATACTCTCTCCCAGTGGGACTCCACAGCAGCGTCCTTCATATCAAGTTATCGGCTGCCAGATGTACTCTCCTTTTAAGTATTTCCTGTAATAAACATACCTGCAAACTAGTCACTTTTTGGCGAAATTCACCGTTTTGAATCAAAATGTCATTCACATAAATCATGTAGATCCGAAGTGGGTTTTTTTGGGGGGGGGCAAGTGGCCAGCGCAATTTCCCATAGGCTGGAGTGAGAACAGAGACGTTTCAGAAAGCTGTTGTCACGTAGCCATCTTCTTCTCAATAAAATATCTTTGGTGAGACGTTGTGAGTCTTTTGGCCAATCAGAATCAAGATAACTGCATCGTCTTCTTTTCCATGGATGTATAAAGACAACTTTTCGAAGTACTGCTACAATGGACACTAGTTTTAAAGGTAAGTCTTGTTTGCTGCCAATGACCAAATATGCTGTTTAACTAACTTAACGTTAGGTAACTAGTTGCTAAAGTAACGTTAACTTGCCAAACCAAGTTGAAGTGTGTCGTGATACATTTTTCCTAACATTACCCCATCAAATATTTCCCAACCTGCTTATAATAGGAAGTTTGCCAGCATGTTAGCATGTCAGCTAACGTTAACTTCCGTGAATTGTGTATTACAACGTTACAGTTCAGAATCAAAATAACTTTACTGAGTTAAGGCTAACCCCCACTGCATCTGTATTGTTATCCGATTTTAATGTCTGTCATTGTCGTAAGTTACGAGGGAAATAAAAACAAAAATGTAAGGAAGCTCTGGCGGATCATTTAACCTTGACGGATGCAGTTGGGGTTAGCTTTAACAAACTTTTATGATCATGAAAAAGGAGGCCATGAAGCTAGCTGATAATATTCGGCAGGAACAAGAGACAAGGCCCAGCGACAAAAAAAGTAGCTCAGAGTCAGAGAGAGAAGGATGGAGTTTGACTGCCAGCTATCTACAAGTGCTGCAGAGAAAAGGGTGGAAGTGGTAGAGGAGGAACATGTGACAAGAAAGAGATACATTGCTAAGCAGCAAAAATGAGCACTTGAAAGACTTGTACAGGCCAAAAGACTGAAGAAATAAACTCAATTCGGAAACAACACTGGTTTCGATAAATGTGTTTTTTTGCCTTAAGTAAGTGTTGTCTTTTCCCTTTATTTTCTTCTCAGAGTGCACCAGAATGCTTTGTTTCCATGTTAAAATCACAC
>LKNJ01000634.1:0-95000 GCA_002120245.1 Maccullochella peelii | reverse complement strand
GAACCAAAGAGTCTGTCTGATTTTTAAAACGAAAATCCTAAAGATTAATTCGGACAAACAGACTAAATTATTCTCACCTTTGAGGACACATCACTCACACAGACTTCCCCTACATGCGTCGAAACTTACGATCATTCATAAAACGTCCCTGTATTTTAGGGTTGGAAAGCTCCCGTTTGTGGCTTGTAATGAAAGAAGAAAAGAGGGATTAGGAGAGAAGAAGGAGTGAACCAGCAAGGTGAAATAAAGAAAGGACGTGCTCGCCGGTTTGGAGTGTAATATATCTTAATCTTCTTTCGGACAGCAGGACAGGTTGTGTGTGTGTGTGTGTGTGTGTGTGTGTGTGTGTGTGTGTGAGACAGAGTTTGTACAGTCAGTATGTATTCACTTCTCATGTGGTGCTACTGTGAATGTGTTTGTGTGTGTTAAGAGTGGCGGAATACCCTTCCTCTTCCCATTCATCAGACAGAGGTGTCTTCTTTTGGTGACACTAGGCCAACCTTAATATATTTACAGAGGAACCTTTATGAACTCTGGTGAACGTGCCTTGACCGGCAATTACAAGCCGCACAGCAGCGTGCCTCCATAAAAACGCTTCTCAACTGCATCAATAAAAGTGGGGAGGCAAAGGGTGACAGGCAATGTCGGCCCTCACCGTAAAAAGCCTTAGCTGCACTGTCGAGCATATAGAGGGATAGTCACTGTCTTGATTTAAAACAGTTTTAGGCTAGTTTGGACAGGTCATAATGTTAATAACTGTATATATTGTATGGAGCCCCTGAAGTCCTGAGAGATTATATTTCTTTATCCTGCGCAGACAAGATAATAACTTGCTAGGGCTGCAATTAACCATTGTTAATTATCGATTAATCTGCCGATTATTTTCACAATGAATCATTTAGTCTATAAAATGTGAAAAAATTGTGAAAATGCTCATCACAATTTTGCAGTCCAAAGTGACATTTTAAAAATGGCTTCTTTTATCCAACCAACAGCCCAAAACCCAAAGACTCTTCATTAACTGTCATAAATGACAAAGAAAAGCAGCAAATCCTCACATTTAAGAAGCTGGAAGCAGCAAATGTTTGACATTTTTGCTTGAAAAATGACTGAAACAATTAATCGATTATCAAAATAGCTGGCAATTAATTTTCTTTTAATCGATGAATCGACTAATTGTTGCAGCTCTATTACTTGCTACTGCACAAATGATATACTAGTACGTACAAATGAATGTCTTGTGTGATATTAGTTATCTTTTGCACATAAGATAAAAAAACAATTCTTCAGAAATGTTGTTATAATTGCACCGTATTAAGACATTATAAATGTATGTATGACAAGTTTTTCTTACCATCTTATTTCGTTATTACAATCAAGTTATTACACTTTTCACGAAAAAATGCCTCAATAACCACAACATGTAATAATTTATTACATTATAGGTAAAAAGTTATGTTTTCAGCATTTTTTTTTTGCATTATAGGAAGGCTATTAAGTTTGGATTTGTATTGCATTTTTTTGGTTACATTATTTGCAGTTCTAACATTATGAGTTGTTTTTTGTGGCTTAGAGGTTGTCTGATTTTTTTCTTTTTTTTCTTTTTGAATAACCAATTATACTCATTGCAGACAAGGCTGTTGTTTCTTCGGGGCTTAAGTCAAAGCTAAAGTGATACATAGTGGTTATGTGATCCATTAGACCCCCCCCTGTAAGTGGGTTTTTGCTTGGTAGAGATTTTTGGAGAGTGCCAGAGAGGTGTCAGCATCATATTGATCCCACAGCACTGCAATCTTTCTTAATCCCACTTTCCCCACAGACAGAATGAGACAGAAGCAAAGACAGAGAGACAGGCAAAAAAAAAAGTTTTATCTTAAACATAATACGTCTGTGGTGACAGACGTATTATGTATGTATTATGTATTACAGACGTATTATGTACACCAAAGTGCACTTTTAACAAATTGTTGGTTTCTTGTACTTGTAGTAATCTAAAATGCTAAGATTATTATACTGTGGATCTCATGGAGTTGCTAGGTATTGACATGGAAATGATTGAATGGGCACACACATATACATATACACCAAACGTACAGTTCATCCTAGCATACCTTGTAGCACAGGCTATCAGCTTCACCCTGTACCAACACGTGCACCTCACATACTGACATTGCACTCTTCTGTCGTTTGACGCTGAGGCTACCTGCTTGCCATCGTTCCTGTTCCAAGAGGAGTGGGCGGGGGGGTGAAGAGAAAAAAATAATTAAAATGGGGATTAGTCTGGTCTGGGGCTCATGCAGACAGAATTAACGGCTAGCGCTGCCTGGCTCTATCACTTGCAGATCAGTGTTGCTAATATCACGGTGTTATTAGCTTCACTATCCTCCCCAACTGTGTGATAACACAGGATTACAGAAGGTGCTGTGGCCAGTGAACCAGGAAAAAACAGTGTGATTCGTCTTAGCATGGCTAATTAGTGTGCTGTTTGCATGGGTGATGTTTGGGGATCTGCTGATCATTTGACAGAAGGCCAGCTTTGGAGGCTATGCTGTAGCTCAAAATACGTGTATGAACATGCAGAGTTGTTGTCATATTGTGCATATGCATAAATAAACAGAATCGGGCATTAAATTGATTGTTTACTTGGTTAGTATAGTGGGGAAGCAGAATGGTCTGGATCCAAGCTATGCCCTGTAGAGATGTTTCCCTTCTCTGTTTGTTCACACTGTTCTGTCATGTTAATTACTGTGGCTGACGTGCCCTGGGTGTAGGATACTGCATAACGGAGTGCTTTGTTTGGTCTATTGGTTTGCATGTGTGCAGGCTGATAGCATGTGTTGTATGTTTGACTTGCAGTTTAGTGTCAGATGTTAGAGCTGTAGGACTCTCAACACATTGCTCATTATTTTTTTTCTCCATGTAAACATTTAAATCCTGTTTTCTTGAAATGATTTGAGATTGAATGTGAATGTGTGTGAGGATATTTATAAAAGTGAAACCAACCAGCATCTATCCACTCTTATATTTCACTTTTATTCTGTGCTGCTGATCTCAAGTTACATTTTTTTCATTTCTTATCTTATCTTTAGTATTGCATCCACAGCATTCTATCTGAATGCACTTAAAAATGAAAAGATTCACTGTTAAGTAAGCAAACCTTGATGATGAAATGGCCTTATTAGCTGCAACAGATATACAATGTATTGCATGTAGGACAGGGATATCTCTGTGAAATATTATTGGCTGATTTTTGTGGTTAAAAAAATGCTGTCGTGAAATGAGTGGGTCAGCATAAAGTAGTGTTGGTCCTCTGAAAAAACTTTGTTTCCTTTTATATGGTTATGATTTTTCAGTGTAAATTAAAATGAGGTCTGAACTTAAATGTGCCTCTGATAAAAAGCAGTATTTTATTTGAAGCATATGTTTCAGGGCAACCCTTGACTGAGAGAGCTGTGTTTCTTCTTTCTCTCTTTTGCCCTCTTTTGTTTTAGTTGCCTTTGATTACACACTTGATCCTGTTAGTACAGCTTTAACTTTGAAGGGTTTTTTTATGTTTTGTATCAGAGGTGAAGAGAAGGCATTTTTACCCCTTTAATGTACTATAAATAGTACCATCGGCAGATAAATAGTGTTGCTGAGGGATTATTCTGCCTTTCTTCTCTTGGCGTGGAAGCCATGGGGAGGGAATGGGAGGGTTGGCTATAGGCTACACCAAAGCTAATACTTTTAGTTCCTCTGTAGCATCCTTGCTTTTTTCATACAGTGCGCTGACGGTCTTTCTTTGGACTTTCCCTCCACTAGTTCTCTTCTTTCCCGGTTCATTACAGCATATACCATTCTCATCTTGGTTTTTCATCTTTTCTCCATCCTTCATTACAATGCTTCCCCTGACAGCACACTCTTCTCCCTCCAGGATCCTTAATTGGCCTGTTGTAAGCCATTCTATTGTATTTATCCCTTCGTTAATATTGTATAAATTGTGGCTTCCACTATACCAACTGTCATGCTGCTCTCTCAGGTTTCTTGGCTACTGTTTTATATTTGTCTACCGTATAAAATATACAAATCTATACCTTTATGATTTTATATTGCAATATTAATCTTGAAGTGTAACGTTTTCAAAATACAATATATGTAAAGAGAATTTTATGTGAATATTTTGCATTGTTATTCTCTCACTCCATTCATTCCATTTTTTCTTCCTTTTGCTCTGGTGCCATGTTCTTGGTGCCAACCCGTGGCCCTGTTAGGGCTCAGGAAGCCCCACAGCAGATTAGCTTAGGCTTTAGCTGTGGTCCTGACATCAAAGGTGCAAGGAGAGAGGAGGGAAACAGCAGAGGAGCAGACACACAGGACAGCAAACACTAGTACCAATGTAAGGGGTGAGAGGAAGACACAGAACAAGGCTGAGCCAGAGATGTGGAGGATGAAGGGCCACAGAAACAGGAGGGCAGCTGAAATTGAGAGACTGCTAAACTTTAGTGAAAAGCAAGGAGACAAGATACAGAGGAAGTGAATTAATGGATACAGGGTATTCAGCTCAGACCAAGGTCGAATAGTGTTTGTGTAGCTGCATTTCATTTCTTATTTTACCCTGTCTGCTATGGCTGCCAGATCAGATTGATTTTCCTCATCTAATAATGCCAGAGACTTGGACAACTACAAGAATGTAACTGAAAGTTGATTCAGTAAACTTTTCTTTTACCATCTTACCCTAGTCTAGTCCCATAGTGAACCCTAACCATTGCGTACTACAAGACGCAGAGTTTATTAATTATTAACATCTAACAGTTTTGCCCAGGTCTTGTGGGGTATACACAGTGGAATACAGATACTGAACTGGATTAGAGATTATTAAAAAATAACATGATCCCATGGGGAAATCTGATCATTATAGTTGGAAAGACATACAGGTAACTACAGTACACTACAATCACATATTTACAGGTTAACAGATACAGTATTTGCACCAGATACTATGTAGCCCACTTGCTGAAGGTACTAACTTTATTTAAATATACTGTATATTTTGCCCAAGCCCTCATTTTGATTGTATAGAAATAGTCACATCATAGCCTGTATATAACTGTATATACAGTCTATGGAACACATACCCCTTGTAAACCTCTTGACTGGCAAGATGGCTTTTATTTATTTGGCTTATACTTAAGAATCTAATTATTATTATTATATTATTATTTAATAATTATATAAATTAAGCTAACTTTAATCCTTCATTATAAGCTAATGCTGTTATCAGATTTGAGACTACACTTGGCAACTCCCTGTTTCCACAGCTCCAAATGGCAGTCAAACAATACATTGTTTTGAACCTCAGCACCTAGAAAGCATGCACCATGGTGTCAGTAAACACAGCATATTTTGCACATCTGTGAAACTTACTTCCAAAGGCATGTGAGAAGAAGAGATTCAGCGTGAGTAAGTCCAGCTTTCTCATACACAATACATTGTCATCCTTTTTGGCTCATGGCCTCAAGCAGCCTATCCAAAACAGCTAAAGTTTCACAATCCACTTTCTGGTTGCTCAGGTTATCTTTCTCTTTTTTTAATGTTGCTTCCTGTAGGCAGTGTTTCAAACCTGAAATCAGCATAGTATTTGGCTAAATAGGATGAATCCACCAGGATCCAGCTACTGGGATTGTGGCAGTCACTGTAGCATTTGTGATGTAGACTGACAATACTGGTGTATTTTTTAAAGGGTTCAGAATATATAGGTGTTCGCCAGATGTCCAACAAATGGATGTAACAGATATAGAAAATAGCATCCAGGATGCAATTTGGATAATCCGAATTTCACTCTCAATCATTTGCTTTTGCCATTCACCAAACCTTGGATTTGTCACACCAATTTGTGAACCTATCAGGTTAACCATTATTAATATTTGGTCAAAAACAGGTCACTTGTTGCGTGTTAATGCTGGTATGTGCACCGTTTGGAACTGTAGCACTTGGTCCTTATTGCTCTATGTCCTGTGTGTTCACTGGTTATCACCTTGAACCTGCACAGATGCTGTTTCAGAGGTAAGACTGATAAAAAGGGAAGAAAATACTTTATTGTTGCACTGTTTGTTTGTTTTGTTTTTTTTTTTGTTTTTTTTTTACAAAAAACTTGTCCTGTATTAGTTATCGCTGGATACGGGTAGTGGATGATAGTCACTCATAGCATTCACCTTTCCCTGAGGCAGCCCTCCCTCTGCCAACCAGGCATGTGTTCACAGAAGTGGTGAATTTGAGGCTAATTATCATACACACTGCTGCTCAGGGAGCTCAGTGGCAGATCCCAAGACAGAGGAAGTGTGAACATAAAGTCACACACACATGCATGCACTCCTGCACACACAAGAGATACATTTTTAGTGGGAGGATATTTAGGTGCTCATGGGCAGGGCATTAAAGTCACACCATTTATTTAACTGTAGCTAATTGAGTCCAGTGGGATTGTTTGTTTTTATTGAGTTTTATTGAGAAAGAAAGGGTGGAAGAAGAAAGACAGAACTTTCCTTGTACATGCATGCATCTATTGCAGTGTTGTTCACAGCCCCAGTCTGCTTTAAATTTCCACTTTCTCTCTCCACTTTAATCCACAGGAAATACACAGTACTTCATTAATTACACATCTATTTGCTCTTCCCTCTTACTAACAGGCATTCTATTCCACACAATTATAAATAGATTCTCATATTTGGTTTATAATACATTTCTGTGAAACAGTTTGATGTTGGCAAATGAATATCATTGATTTTATTTTGAACCTGAGACCAGAAACTAAATCCCTGCTGTTAATATAGAGTATCTATCAGTGGTGGTTAATGATCTGCATTGAGCATAACTTCTTGGATGTCATATCATTTAGAGATATACAATAATGTTAGTTATTGTTTAGACAGTGCATAGACTAATGTTTTGCTCAGTGAAAAATACCTTTTGATTACCTTTGTTCAAACAAACAGGCATTGCCATTGTTATATTGTTTGTCAGCTTGTTTACAGACAAAACTTGTTCTATGTTTGGCATCCTGACAATATTGATACAAACATATTAAAAAAAAGGAAACTTAAGAGCTAGAAATATAGTGGAATGACTAGCAAGTAATTGCAGTTCCTGTGGCTTCAAAGAAAGTATTCCCTATTCCCAACCTTCCTTTCCTACTCATAGAAGTGCTTTTAGTGTGAAGTTGCAGGCAGAATCCATGTTCTTTTCAGGCAGTAACTTTGGTAACTTCTAGAGGTCCTATAGAAATAGAACTTGACTTAAATTAACCAGAGAAGATTCTTTAAAAAGTTGAAATCATCTGTAAATATTTTTCTTACATGTTTTCGGCCCAAAAGACACCTTTCCCCTATGGTTCTGTTTTCCCTGGTCCTTTGAAATATCTGTAACACAACTGTGTGGTGTTTCAATTTAACTATCATTACAAAAGCACAAACGGAAACAACTATATTTAATAATATAATAATATTTCCATGTATCCCAAGGGGGAGAGGTAGGAAATGCACTTGTCAAAGGCACATTGTTAATGCTCTGGTCTTTGTTAATAATCATCTGGTGACTTTGACCTGTCTCCGTACAGGATAGCAGAGCCAGGCAAGGCTCTACCTCAGGGCCGTGTCCCTCTTACTCAGGATAGCAACATACAGTACTCTACTCTGTGTGGCTGTGTTACCGCAGGCTCTCTCTGTCAGGGAAAGACTGATGCTGATTGACAGCTAACACAGGGTCTCTGTCACAGCAACTGTAATCACATTCACCATGGAAAGGCTGAGGCATGCTCAGTCTTTGATGCCCTGATGGCCTAAAGGTATCAAATACATGAAAGATATTTTTTACCATAATGCAGTCTTGATATAATCGAGCTCGAGTATATGCTGTACCATGTTCTTGATGTTTCTATGGATGTCTGTTGCAGTCTTAGCATAGCTCCTTTTAGAATTTTATAATATGATTTTCTAATTTTTTTAAGATAGATGTATTGCAGTAGAATTGTTTGTTTCTCATGCTTCTATATATTACTGTTTTGCTTCTGACTCTAAAGAAGTGCATTTTGTAATTTTGTATTTTTTACTTGCTGAATTATACACTGAATTATACTGAAACATACTGATTGAGTTCCCGTCAAAGCCACTCCACCCACGCATCCACCCCCACAACCTATTCGATGCCTCTTAAGTGCTTCCTGCTTGGGGCTCCAATATTAATGAGAGAGAAATTAACGACAGTGCCACCATTGTGCTGCCATTAGGTTACTCCTGTCCCAATGAACTGATGCTACTGCTGTCGTTCTCATTATGCTACCGTACCATTTTTTTTTTATTTTTAAGTTGAAATGAATATCAATTTTTGTGCACTTTCAGTGGAGCTATTTTAAGAGAGGTAAATGAAGTTTGTTTGTTTAACAGATGAGTGCTGTGATGACTTAAAAGCTTGCTGCAAAATGAAATAGTCCAGGTGATGAGAATGGAAGTTGAGTGATGTAGTGCACAGCAGGCAGACAGCTGTCACCAAACACCAGTGCAAACAACTACAGCTGTACCTGTGCATGCATTTAAATGTCTGCATTTTTGGATACGTGGTGCATGTCTATAGTATGCAGTAGGGCAATGTGTTTGAGCACATAAATGGACCAGTAACAATGGATTTAGTAGCTTTAAATAGGAGGATAAGAGTGAAGGACAGACTTAGTACAGATATCTGGCGGGAGGATTTGTCTCAGAGCTGCCACCTGTAAGGTCTGTACATTCGTGGAGTCATGCAACTTTGAATAACTGCACATTTTCACTCAAGTTGAAACATTTGCAACTCAAGCAGGCATGTCTTTGCTTCACTTCAAGGCTCCTAGAGTGATTCTGCATCTGTTTGTCTGTGTGCGCATTCATGTTCCATCTAAATATCTCTTTTAGTTGTCAAAACTGAACAGCAGCATTCACCACCGTCTGCTATAGAAAATATGGTTTATAAGGTTTCTAGGTAATGTTAGTCCAACCAAGTTTAGACATTTGTTCTTTATCTTTATGAGGGCATTCTTATCAAAACATTTATTATTCAGTTCAATTTTATGGAGACAAGGATCTGCTTCAAGAATCAGGTGATTTATTTATTCATTCAGGAGTGTCTGGTATTTGCATTTTGCACCAAAATCTAGAACAGAAACTAACTATAAAAACTAAGAATGGTGAAACTGGAAACACTGTTTTTATACGTTTTACCTAACAAATAATAAATAAGGGATTTTCTAATGGTGTTCATTTTCTTTGTCAAGCTCTGTCAAAAGTATTGTGACTGTATCTACCTGTGAGCCCTGTATTGTGAATTGTAACATATGGTGAGCTGACTGTATCATTGCACCGCTTGTAGGCATACATTTTTTGATTGAAGAAAGTTGGATATGTTGTATACACATCAAAAACCCCTCCGCCTGATGCGTGAGTGTTCAGACACAAGTGTTGCTGAGGCCCACTGAAGGTTGGTGTGGGTTGCTCAGAATAATGAAGAAGCTCCTGTCTATATTTGATCAGCTGCTCTTATTACAATCTTCACTGTCTTTGTGTTTTCCACCCAGAGTGGCATAAACTTTGTTCCAGTGTTACAGAAAAGAAAAAAACCCAACTTTATTCCCTCCAGTGTTTTTCTCCACTCTTCTCTTTCTCACCTCTCACTTCACTAATTTTCCTCCATCCCTTGTTCTGCCTGGCTTGCTCACTTCCAACTGGCAGACATGCTGCTGATTAATGGTGTTCATAATAACCACGGAGACAGAGAAGGGTGATTAATACTAGTCATTTAACATAGTTAGAACCTCCACACAGTGTTTGTCTGAGTGTGGCCCAGGTTTGTGTGTGTGCGTGTGTGTGTGTGCTGATGTTCATGGGATTGTGTGTGCATACTGTACTGTACATGTCAAATGAATGATTTATGTATTTCCACTCTAACGACTCTAGGGTAATTGTTGTGAAGTGATGGCATGTTTACACTTTTTGGAGCATCATTGTATCAGGGGCTTGCAGCCTGTGGATGGGGATAGAATTCAAGGTTAAACAGGTGATGCTTGATATCATTGACTTTTAAATTTCCACTTGGACTGACAGCGATCTCCTCTGAATTGACAGATCCTTTGGGACAGAACAGAATAGCACTTGTATGTTGTCAGCGTCCTGGGCTCACTCTCTGCTTAATGTCTATATATTGGCCTGCAGTATATTATTATGGAAGAATCTCCAGGGTTTTGCAGTCTGGTCAGTGGCCACCCAGCCTAATGACATGGGCTATTAAGGCTTCAATAATCCACACAGTGAGGGAATGAGAATGGGGATGATGCGTCTGCCCACATACTGCAACCACTGCAATGTCCTCCATGGACCCAGATTTTATATATATCCTACAGTAGGGTGTAACTTTGTCAGTGACAGCAAAAAAGCATTATGTTTCCCTCTGAGATTGGCTAAAAGTAGGGGCATGCAGCATATAAGCATATGAGCACATAGACACATGCATTGTAATTATCATCATCTTCTTTACCATGATCATCAGCATACCAAACCAGTGAAAAATGTGCATTATTAAAAGTGTAAAAATAGCCAAAGGGATGCAGTCAGTGTTTTCTCCTTCGCGTTTTGTACAGTGTTTTTTTAATTTTTTTAACTTCTTAACAGTAGTTTTAAACAGAATCAATTACAGTTGGGGAGATCAAGAATTTTTCAAAGTTTTTCAAAGGAGCCACAGTTTAGCATATAAGTAGGATTTGCTTTCCAGCACCATACATTAATTTAGAAAGATCAATGAGGTATTTAGTTTTCCTTCTTTTTGCAGTTCGTGAAACAACTGTTGATGGCATTCTGATATCACACACATGTATGCGTATTTCGTCATCATATTTTTGTTTTTACCTTGCATGAACTCCTTTTACCTCTACAAGTACCTCTTGAGACAGTGAAAGGCAGATTTTAAGGCTGACTTTGCACCATTTTCTGATTTAATTCACTGCAATTGCAGTAGTTTTTGCCCAAGGGAAATACCTTTTTTTTGTCATAAGAGTGGTGAAGATGGATAATTTAAACAAGCAAATGACATGGCTGAGAGGCAGAGTGACCCACGGTCAAGTTTTGCGTCTGAATTCTGTGCAGGCAATTACTGTTAACTCGTACAAAGCTAAATTTAACCACACAAGCACAGCAAAAACAACTGTAATAGAGCCAGTACTGACTCACTCCATGCAACCTTTTATGGTTGTTCTTTAGGCCTGTTTTTGGTCCACATATCTGTGCTCCTAATCTAAAAGACATGAAAGTGAAGCCTTTTTAGAGTTAATATAGTGTACAACATAACTCTTCTTACATAACACACCATCTGAGAACACACTGACAAAAAGTAACTGTGGCTCTGTTACATTAGATGTAACACAACCATATTTACACATACACATCTACAGTATATAATGTATACAGTTAAATTTCCTTGTATTCAGTTTTGTTCATGTAAACTCAGGTAGTTAATGGGTGCTTTCCGTCATCTGTATCATAACGCACACCTGCAGTGAGCAGAGGCAGTGGATATATCACGGCTAAGGTAAGGGGGGTGAAAGGTCAGTGCTGACTCAGGAGGAAGCAGATGGAGAGACCTCTTTTAATTGGATGGTGGTTTTACGACAAATCGGTCACGGTCATGGGTGATGAGCTCTTCTCTTCTATTCTACCTCAAGGTGTTTTCCATCCTTTTCTCTTCCCACTTTACTTGATTGATGACTTCAGTATTTACCTCCAACTGCCTTCTCTCAACATTGGGCAGGGCGATAAATGAAAATAATGCAAAAACACATGAAATAGATTAATACCTTTTAAAGCTGAGTAAAGTATATAACCATAAAAGACGCATGTTATCTCCAACGAATGGTTTTAGACTGGAAGACCAATAAAGGCTAATGGATGAAGAGATCAGGGTGGGGTGAATATCTCTGCTCTCTGCTGTATAATGGAAGAGAACTTGGCCCACTTCCACTTTGCCCAGATAACTTAAAGGCTTAATTCTACCTGGCCTCTTTGAAGTTTAGTGTAGCATGTGGAAGGAAGAGCAAGGATTTCTTTGAACAGATTGAGAGCAAAACACACCCACAAGCCCAAATTGAGTTGAGAGTGGGTATACATCATTTTGTGTGTTTTTTTGAATTTATCTAACACTATTAAATGGTAAGTAATCCACAGTGATACATTATTGTTTTGCTTCATTCCACTGAACATCTGGTCATTCGTGTCTGCACATATCCGTCTTTATGCATCCGTATATGTGCGTATGCTTGTTTGTAGATTTGACGAAACGCGTGAGAACACTTGCCTGCGTTTAGTTATGAATCTGTGTGTACACCTTAATCCGTTTTCTTAGCTTGATTTAAGCAGTTATCCCCATCAACTGTTCCAAGAGGCTGTCGTCAAAGTACATGTCACCTGCAAGCCCACAATAGTTGTTTGAATACTTTGATTCCACCATCCCTCTCTCAGTAGTGCCAGTATCTGCATTTGGGATTGGTATTTTCTGTTAGTTCACCTGTCTGATCAAACTTTAACAATCTGTCCCCCAACTGTCTGCATGCGTATGTACTTCTTACCCTAAATCGTCTACAGCCCCTAAATGTAGGACATAACAGGCACACTGTTCACTGCCATTTCTTTTCTCATCCTCGTCTTTCCTTTCTTCTGATCCTTGTGTTTGAAAAAGAGAAAGACAGAGCAGATAATACCAAATGTGGCACCCATTTGCATTGCATATTGTCCCAAAAGTAGGCATGGAGCAGCGGAGTAAGACACAGGGAGGGATTACAGAGAGTGATGGAAAAAGACAGAGAACAGACGCTAATCTCTAAAAAAAACAAACTGTGAAAGCCAGACAAAGGGCCAGCGAACACAACGCTGGAATAAAGGCCTTTTCTATCTTTTTTGCATCCCATACTTTTCAGTGCATGCATTAGGAAGAATCTTTGAATGGGTTCACAATAGAATGGCTTCGTCAGCGACCCTCAAACTAATTAAAAGAAAAAAAATACATGGAGCTCCTGGGGAAAAAATACTGTAGGTGGACAGCAAGGGGGGCAGTGTGGAAGAAGAGGCACTGAAAGTAGAAGTGTGGTTGAGTTTTGGCAGTTCTTGGTGCCTGGATGACTCATTTCCTATGTACCCTGGAAGTTACTCATCTCTTGCCTGCTTCTTCCTCCCTCTCTTCCTCCCACCACAAAGCCATCTTTCTCCCACATTTGCCTTTCTCCCATCGTGGAAATCTCAAAGCTTGTATCTAGACAAACTGAAGTTCTGTCCTTTATCAAGACATGGAGAAAGAGAGATGTACTGTAATATTGTCGGACATTGAGTGAGCAAGGGACAGAAGAGTCTGGATGAGATGAAAGAGGGGAGCAACTGGGACACCAGATGTCCATCTGGGGCTCATCCACTATCCTTTTCCAGCTTGTCTGAATGGCTCATTACCACATGCAGGAGGCAGCTAAACATGTGGTTTAACAATCAGGATAGGAAAATCACTTTTACTTTACACGTTGAGATAATCAGCCTCTTCAGCTCAAGCTTGAGTTTAAATAACATTATTACAAAAGGGGGAGGGAACACTAGAAATTAGAAAATCATGGAGAAAGTTTAGAGGAAGCAATTTAAGATTTAGAGGCTGTTAGCATCATGCTGACATGAAAACTGAAGTGATTGATAATTACATTGTCCATCTGAAAGACCATCACATGTAGAGTTGACTTTTATGAGCTCCGTTTTAGTTTTGCCTCGAGGCCAGGGTCATTCACTAAGTAATAACTGTAGATTGAATTTGCCCATGGATTTTTCGGGCTTTATGGCTTTGCTACATGATCAGTGCAGAGTAACATTAAGATTTGTTATAATCTTTGTGTCCTGTGGCTGTGTTGAATGGTCATGCCAATGTAGAAGGCTTTTACTTCACAGATCTTGGCTTTGACACCTCACTGTATTCGGTCTGTTGGCTCATTTCCCTAGTGGGGCCCAGCCAATAAACTGGATTTGCAAAGGGGTGAGTTGGTTATTTCATATGTGGCAAAATCATTGGTCAGAAATGTTTTCATTCAATTTCATGGTATTTATTCATTTCATCCAGCTCAAAGCTAGAGGTGTCTGTACAGTTAGCCCAGTGTGTGTGTTGTATGATTTTATGATTCTGAGGTGCAAATCTGATTTTACTGTTACTGCAAGCACAAACCCATGGCAGAAACATACGTGTGTGGTGACAAGAGGCACAATCGGGATGCTTCTGCAGTACAGCACAAACTGGAGAAGAGGCTGAGAAGGATGATCAGCCTCAAATCAAATCAACTCCTCTCATCCGGTGTAAAACCAGCAGACAGTTTCCTAATGGGCTGGAAGAAGCCAACTTCTCTGACGAGAAAATAAATTGTATCTTCAAAAAGCAGAGTTGTGAGGCACAAATATACACCTCAAATATGCCTCCAAGAGCAGATAATGTCTCTTTTTTAAGCTGGATTTACATTTATGGAGACACTGCAATTCCTGACCATGGGTAATGCACACATTGGAAAAAAAATCTGAATACTGACTACAACTACATTACCTAATAGTAAAATAATATAATATTTTAACTTTTATGTATGACCTGTGTGCAATAATGCACAGTGCATCCCTCAAATTAGAGATGGCAAAAGGAACATACACATTCCCTCTCCTGCATGATAGCTTCAGGGATTTAATCAACTAAAAGGGAAAGTTCATTATACATCCCACAGACTGTTGTGGATAACATTATTGTTAAGAATAAGCCATCCAATCAGACTCTGCCTTCATTGCATTTTAAAATGTAAATTGTTGATCATTAAAAAGTGCACTGGACAAAATTTTATATCTAAATAAAAAGCTCACATTTCAACATACATGAAAGTGTTTTACATGCTTTTGGAGAGGTCACCTTGTGCCCTACACCAATGAAAGCCACATAAATTGCTCTATATGTGCTTGCTTTAGTGATTTAGAATTGGTCTGAGTAGGTGGTAATGTGAGCACAGTTTCTTGCCAAAAAGCGTTCAAAAACTGCACTGCACCACCTGATCTGCATAATTGCAACCTCAGTTGCTCTACTCCATCCACCTCGGTGCAAGGGGGAGCATTTGGATGCTGGAACAGGTGCAAGAAAAAAATGGACTTGCGTATGGTATTGCGTCCATGTTGGTGCTATTGACAACTTAGTGCTGGCACAAAATAGTTTTAGTCTTATTTATTTCTGTTCAGAGAGCCCCTTCGGAGTCCATCTGAAAGGAGAGGCCAGAAAAAGCAGTTCAGTGGGAATTGAGTAAGGAATCAATGAGAACTAATAATAGTAAAAGATAAGGAGACCATTGCAGGAGATGTAAGAGCCAAAATAGCAGCTGTATGTTGGAGTGGGTGATTTAGAGTAAAACTGAAGTGTATGGATAGTAGCCATTGAATCCAAAAATGATGTACAACTATAGACATGGTGAATGTTTTTTTCCAAGCACTTTCATGTGGTAGAAATGGCACCCTGTCATGAATCCTCTGCTAGTCTATTTTCTCACACCAATTCAAGCAGACTGTTGTGTAAGGATTTATGTATGGTGTAAAAAGGGGTAAAATAAAAGAATAACTATTTGAATTCTTCACAAATAGCCCTTCAAAATAAACATACATTGATTTTAATGGTTGTTATTACTTTGTATATTTTTCCCACTTAAAGTAGTAGTTAATTAGTTTGCTTTATACTTTATGTCGACCTTTATGTACTGTGTTACTCTTTAATACGTGGGAGCCTTGGGGCTTATTGTTTTAAAGGGAAAAGTCTGAATCTGCACTATTCAGTGCCTCCATTATAAAAAGTGCACAGGAGCAGATTGTATAGCAACGTAGGTTTATATGCCATTTAGTTTTATGAATACCAGTAAGTTGCTGTTACTAATGGGCTCCTGTTAAATCATGCATGCATTTAATGACCACATGAACCCCAAAAATAATAAAAATGATTTCCTGAAACCAAGAGCAGTCATTTGAGGTAAGTACATGTACAAGTGGTACATCATCAGAATTACGTTATGGCTTAAGGTGTTCAATTTATCAATGCAATATCAACTTTTTCACATTGAACATTCTATAATTAGTGCAAAACGAAATTTACTTGTCATCAACAAAGATACATTGTAAATAGTTTAGGAGCCAAAGGACAAAACTAGGTGTCAAATGTAAACTGAATAGTGTTCAGTAACCATAAGCAAGAAAAGATGATGATTCTTAAGTGCTTTATAGTGCATATATGATTGTCAATCTGGTAAGGACATGCTAGCATCTGACATTAAATTCTCTTTAATTTCTGTTGAAAAATGTTCGCACAGGCGCATACTATGCATAGACATGCAATCACACACATACACAAATAAATACAAACATGCATACAAAAACCCATAGATGCTTCTCTCCTAACATAATGATGTAGTTATTTCAGGATGCTCTCGTATCAAGGGAATACAATGTGCTGGCTGTGTTTGGGGGATTTGACAGTGTTGCCAGGTTCAGTGTCATTAGCACGGTTTCACCTGTCTCCTTGCTTACTGCGTCATCAGACTCACTCTGACAAACAGCTCATAGACACAAACCACAAGGGGACAGAGAGAAAGATAGGGAAAAGGAAGGAGAGAGAGAAATTGCCCAGCGAAGCATAGATGTCCATCTTAAACTGACAGCTGATCTTATATTCAATCTTCAGTTATTTAATGTTATTACAAGAGAAAAAATCTGCAGGTAGGATAAGCAGATTGCAAACAAATATTTCTTATATCAATATGGCCACATTTGTTTAAAAGAAATAGTTTGACATTTTGGGTAATACACTAATACACTTTCTTGCCAAGAGTTGATGAGAAAATCGATACCACTCATGCCTGTACGGTAAATATGAACCTACAGCCTGCAGCTGGTTAGCTTAGCTTAGCATGAAGACTGGAAAATGGGGAAACAACTAGCCTGGCTCTGTCCAAAGGTAACAAAATGTGCCTACTAGCACCTCCAAAGCTCACTAATTGACACATTATATCTTGTCCACACAACAAACGTTAAAACAAGTTGTGGTTTTACAGGGGGTTATGTTTTATGTGCAGTGACTTCCTGGAGTCTTGTCATCACCATGCAGAAGCTTCCAGAACCACAACTTGTCATCCCTAAACTGGACATGGGACAAACAATATGTAATGTGTTAATTGATGAGCTTTAGAGGTCCTAGTAGGTGGATTTTGTTACCTTTTGGACAGAGCCAGGCTAGTTGTTTCCCCATTTCCCAGTCCTTTTAAAAAAGGAACTAAATACAAAAAGAAGAAATACATCATTTCATACAATTGATAGGTATGAAACACTCCTATCCTTATGCAGTACATAAACATTTTGCGCTTGGCAACCGTTAGTGGTAGTATCATAAAAGACAAATGTCGTAGACAACAAAGCATGGCACCACCTGAAACAGTATGTCTCATTCGTGTGTTTTTAATAGTTTGTTATGACAGTGGCGTTCTATGTCATGTTATGAGCTATATCAGGTTGGTGCTTCACAGGCAGTACTTACTTAGTGAGATGAATTCATTCATTGTTGAAATGTGTTTTTGATTTTGGTTTCTTTGGAGGAAGCGTCATAGCAATTCCACTGAAACTTCAGTTTGCAGTGCTTGTATTGCAGCCATTGGCACTGGTTCTGTGGGTCATTGTAGCCCGTGCTTTGATGTTTTACAAAAGCCATTTGCTTCTAAACAGTGAGAACATCAGAACATGGCTTGCTAGGTGGGGGAGAAAGGCAACTAGTTGAACATTGGAAGCGCTGCTCTCAGAATCATTCAGTGAGCTTTGATGGTATTTGGAGGTACGATTTTCGAATTGCACACACTAAATGCAGTCACAGTATGTTTCAACCTTGAGAATGATTTTTTTAAAAAGGAACTAGGATTTCTTTCATTCCCTTAACTTTTGTGTTCTCTAACTGCTTCTCTACCTGGCTTTTCTCCGTCACACTGTGATGGCCGTTGTGTCTTTCTCACCTCTTTCTCTCCATCTATATCGCCTCAAGCCTCCTGTAGAAGAGAAGGATGATGTCCCTGTAATCGGCCCTAGGATATTATTGGCATTTGTTTATTGTTGTGTTTGATAGATCTACAGGGAGGGCTCAATTATCACTGCCGCTTTTAAGAGTGACCTTGGAAACTCATTTGTTTTTCTCCCGTTAACCACAGATCCAATACCGCCCGCAGACGATTACACCCATTGAGAAGTGCACACACATATTGGTTTGAGTTGTGTGTTCTGATAGATGGTGTGTATATTTGTGCGTTTGTATATTAGGGTGCGTGTGTGTCTTCCTCAACCGTCCTTGGTGATAATGGTGAAGCATCATGGCAGCTGGGTTTGACAGAAATTAAACAGAAGGGAAGAAATGGAGAGAATAGCCGCTAGTTTGACAATTTCTGTATTTGTCTTTTGCTTCATCATAGTAAAACAAGTCATTTGTGCCTGTGTGGGTCACTTTGTTGAAGGCAAACATTCAATAATCTAAGCCATTAGGCTCTGTATGGTTTCCTCATCAGCGTTCTTCCACAGTCCATTCAATAGCAATTCAGTCCTATTGTTTTGTTCTCTGTGACTTTGCCTACATCCACCTTGACTTTTTGAACAAGAGTAATAAATCACCCTGACGCTGAGATCAATTGTGGAACAAGTGGCACTAAATTCTTTACTACCATGAATTGAGTTGCTTGAGTTTATGTTTCTGCCCATTTTGTCTGCTTGTCTGTGTGTTTTTTTGGCTGCCATCAACATATCTCAAAAAGTTACTGCCACATTTTTAAGCAGTGAAAAGGTCATGGTGCAAGGAGTGGATGAACTTTATATACAGATTCACTCAAAATTGGGGTCTTAAATTTTGCGTAACTTTGTGACTGAACCAAATTAAAGCAAAACAAAAGCTTTAATGCAAGGCATCAGTTTGAGTTACAGGTAAAGTGTAGGTTTGCTTTTTTCCTCTGAACGAATGCAGCAACTCCAACACTAGATGATGGGGAAAACCCTCCATCAACTGGCCAGCCAGCTCCAAATTGGTGTTTGGTCTTAAGTTGCTTATAGTCACTCCTAACAAATTTACTTTGGTACAGTATATTCTATCTTTCATATAGGTTGTAATTTTTGCAATGCAAGTCAACCTTAGAAATGAACCATCCAGAACTGTTGCTGACCTAACTTCAGCCTGTTCTTCACCTGACAGTCTTTTCTACACACCGCTCTCACAGTTAATTTGACAGATCTTCGCCATGACCTAAACTATGCTGACGTCCCTGACAGACATGACACATTGTTTGATGTGAATATCATGTCCTTGTAAGGAAAATCAGTTCACACTTATTCAGCTTGAGACTTGCTGCTGGTGTGGTTGTTTTTTCCATTTTTCCGTGGTGTAAGGAATGAAACAGCATGGCAGAGTTTAGGTTAGTTTTAATTTTCATGGGTATTAAAATTGGAAGAGTATATCCTCAATCAAAGCAGTAGCTCCCTCATATTTTCTTTGAAAAAGACATCTGAGTCCGCATTGAGGAGGAAATGTGTGTTTGACGATTGGTTATGGATGGCAAGATCATGGCATGGTCATATGGCAGCTGTACCCATAGAGTTATCAACCAAGATGGGTTGAGGTGGGTTTTGACATCTACTGTATTTACACTGCAGGAAGCTTCAAGATAGGGTTGAACGGATAAGGGAAAGGGAGCCAAGATTAAGGCTGGTGCGTTGTTCTATCCAAAAGGAAATTTCTTTCCATCATTGTCCATATTATATGTTCTGTGAGGGCAGAAAATGTGTTGTGGGAAGAGGAAGAAAGGAATCCCTCACAAGATTTAACAAGGCTTTCTGATGGGGCCAGAGGTCTTTCATGAATAATACATGAGGGCTGAGAGAGGAGGAAGAACAGACATTTTGGCTCTGTCAGACCAGGGAGTTTAAGGGAAAAGTAGGCATGTTGGCTTTGATGGGTCTGCAGTTTTACTGGCTTGGCCAGTGGAGGTTTTAACCTTCTCTGAAATGCCTTGTTTTTGCACTGAGAGCTTCAGTCCAGTGCAGCACAGACCCATGAGACATAACTGCCCCAAAGGCCTTTCTTAATACTTTGGCCTTAACTTATTGTGTAAGGTTGATGGTTTTTACTGCCTGGGTGATTGTTAGTTGAAGAAATGACTGAACAGTGTTGAGGGTTCTATGTTGTTTGGAGCAGGGGGTGGTTCATTTAAACCCCCAGTGTGTGTCTGGTCTCACATCTGAAGGTCACAGCTACAGCTCCACTGCCAGTGCTTAATACTGCCATTCTGGACGTAAGAGTCTTCCACACTGATTAGTTTTACCTCAGAAGGATGTGGTGTGTATGTGTGTATGTATGTGAATTTGTGTGTGTGTGTGTGCTAATGATACAGAGAGAGATCATTTAATGATATCTGCGTACGTGTTTGGAACTGTGAATGTTTGCTGGTGGTGGTGTCTGTGCCTGCATGTACATCTGGATAGGCTTGCCTGTGCTATAATTCACATAGCCTCATTAAAATGCTAAAAGTTTTGGCTCTAAAGTCACTGTGACCCCCGGTCTGCTGTACGGACCAGGACCTGCATACTGAGCAAAGCTCTGATTGATGTGCCTAAGTAGCTGCAATTAACAGGGACGTTTTTTCGTCCAGAATCGGCCCTCTACCCATCGCAGACATGCAAACACCCACACATGAACGCATATATGCTCATTAGATGCTTACAATGAATTAATGCACTGAACAGTGATTTAAAGCGTTTGATCCTAATGTGGAGCTGGTCACCTTTGACACCTAAACTCCACCCATTAATGATTATGTATAGAGTAATTTGACACATTGCCCCTTGAACAGAAAACAGATGACATGAAACAATGAATATAAAGCAAAAAAGACCCATTCCACTGGGAAAGGTTGCTGAATTGCCTGATGACGACGACCTTTGTTCAGAATCCTGAAAGGCATTAACAATTTAATGAGTCACATCATATCAGTATGGAAAGTACTTCTGTGCTAGTGTTACGTAAATGGCTTTAGACTGGTCTTGCATATTCCTAAGACTCTCAATCATAATATGACAGTGAAAAAGAGTCTAAGCAACAAGGATTTGCAAATCTTACTTCAGATACCCGGAAATCGGATGTTGCCTTTTAAAGCTGTGTAACCATTAAACCATTTCAGGTCTTTTTATGAATGTTGATGACATGAAGTGTAAATAGAAGTAAAAGCATCAAAACCTAGCTGTTTTTCAGAGAGCTGTATGTCAATGTGCGGTTCATAGCTCAGCCCGCCCACTCAAGAACTCCAATGGCTGCCTCCGTCACCTTGTCTTACTCAAAATACATTTCTTGGACAATCATCAAAAGTCTGTCTCAGACTGAGGAGCTTTGGGGCCCTGGAAATGGAAACTGATTTAGCACTGAACTCTCAAGACAATTCCGCATACAATCTAATATGGTCAGCCAGACAGAGAGAGAGTGAGAGGTTGAGGTGAAAAGGAACTATAGAAGTGGCCACAACACCCTTCAGGAGACCTCCATCAGCCAGCTCATGACTTTTTCTGTTGCTCCCCAGGGTCACTTTCAGACTAAAACTTTCATGTTTTCAGCAAAAAAAATAAACCCAGGGTGGACAGTGAAATGGGAAAAGGCAGAGGTGACATTGGGTCAAAATGATATTTATGGTGGTCTGTTCATCCCTCATCCCATATTTATGAATCACCTAATCCTTAATGGCATACCCATCAGTTCATTATCCTCTACCACTGCTGCAGTTTATCAGAATCTTAAGGCAGTCTTTAGCTTACATGTTGCGTGTTAATGAACGTTGATTCCAGTTCAAATTGCCCTTTAATTCAAAAGGACGTTTTCATTTGTCCCCATGGTGTAAAGGGGAGTAACTCAACACAACTGAACAAAGCAGTTTGCATTAAAATCTTGGCACTGGTGTTTGGAGGCCTTTGTGTTTGCGTGTGGGGATCATATACTGTATACTGTAATTCGTTGGTGTAAGATTTAGTACCCAGTATTTTGAGCTGTCTCAGGACCCAGCTATTTACTTAGAGCCAGAGGTGATTCTGGCACTCTCCGTCCTAGTAGCACCACTCCAAACGCACATGTGCCAGACACTACACAAGCCCCCTCAGTGCTTCATCTTTCCCTTCTCTTTAAGTGATAAAAGCATCTCCTGAGGCATGCCGACTCACTTTATCAGTCTTGCACTTGCTGTTATTAATCAAGGCCAGTTTCGTATGACATGGCTTCACATTTCTGCCTTATTTTCATTATACCATTCTGCCTCCTGGCCACAGTGAAATGAAGGCATACAAATAATAATCTGATCCGATAAATAACTTAATTATGCCCATGTTTGAAAATATATAGAAAAAAAGAGAGAATGCCAATAAAGACAGAGATTGTATGTGATTGAATTAATGTGGGATAATCTTGGTTTACTTTGTTTGTTTGCTGTCATCGTATTATGCTGTAGATGAAGACCCAAGCCATAAGTCAGGGGTACTTGTGGAATTTTCAGTGAAGGAAATCGACAACCAAGAATTTAATTAATAAAGCAGTAACCTGTTCATTTCGCAATCGTATTTGCTTGAAAGGCACATTAGGAGGCAGGTATATACTGTATGTTTGATTTTCTATTCTTTATCATTATTTATGTAAGACAGTATTGGTTATACCTGAAGCCATTTCATGAAACCTTTTAATTTTATTGCTTTAAAAACCCAGTGTAGGGTTGGTCTCTCCCAGGTTAAAATCATTTGGTGCAAGGACACGGTGAGTTGTTTTTGAGTTATGAAGTGTGAAGTGAAGCAAACAGAAGATGAACTGAGAGGTTAACATTAGCAGCAATATAGTTGGCTGGATATTGCAGTACAACAATCTTGGTTCAAAATTTTGGATGTAAATATGATGAAATATGCCCCCAGGAGCTGCTGAATTTGTCCATGTTGCTTGATCAAGTGAGTTTGGGGCGTGTACATCCATACATACAACACACATGCTGCACACTCACCTTTACACAGACACACACACCTTCACACTCTCTAAACACCTACCCTTTTCATAAAAGCCTCTGACGTAGTATTAAAAGGAGCTCCTTCGCCTGGGTAGGAAATAGAGTCAACCCCAAGTGTGCTCCTGTCCCTGACCTTAACCTTTTGTGTCTTGAACATAACTGATTGATTAGTGAAAGCTTGCTTCAGTGGAAATCTCTTAACCAAGGGTTGAGGTCATGTATCACTGACTGAAGTGAGAGGATGATGGCTAGACCAGCCACATGCTGAAAACAGCATTGGGAGACAGGAGAAACATTTAAGTTTCATCAGTGACATTTTCTGTTTTCTTCTCTCTGCTCCATTTCTCTGATGTCTGCTTGCAGTGAGGCTGAAAAAGCCAAATCATGGACATTTTGATGCCATCTCTCTTTCTCATTTCCTCATTGTCTAATTTCTCCCCTGCGCTTTGTTCTGCCTACTGCCCAAAACTTTTTTCCACTCTTTCTGTCTCTCCCTCGACCCTCCAGGTGACTTCAGCTGAACTAATAAGTGGAGCTACTGTACAGTGAGGCTGTGGCCCCACTGCGGCCAGAGCTTAATTTATAAACGAAGGGTGCTCTGTTTTCATCAAAATTAAAGCAAATTCTGTCTACATCCAGAAACCTACATGCTTTTAATTGATCCCAAGAGAGCTCTACAGTGCAGTCAGTCACGTATCTCCAGCAAACACCCTCACTAGACTAAATATCTCTTCCTAGTAGATCCCTGTCTTTTTTAGTTGGAGCTGTATGCTTAAAGCTGTTTTATTCTTTTGTCCTGTGGCATCAGTACAAAAGAATGCAGAAAGAGTAAAGAGTAGTGAGCTTGCAGAATATGCCCCATACCTCTTTTCCAGTCTCGCTCTCAGGTTTATTTAATTATTGAATATTGAATCAAATTTTCACTATTCTTTCTCTTTGCTTTTTTTCCCCCCGTGCCAGTTTTTTTCAGTGGTATTAACGAGAGCTGGTTGGAGGTGTTGGGGAGATATGGTGGGCAAAGTTGGGTAAATGTAATTTACAGATGAGGAATTGGAATTTATGCACACACTTGTGCAAATGTGCGCCTAAGCGTGTAGGTGCACATACAGCACATGCGTACTTAAGAGTGTGTTCCTGTGCTTGTGTTAATGTGTCTCAAGATAAAACATGATGTGTTCCCAAATGACTTTGGCTTTAACAACTAAAGAAGTGCCTGGTAAGCAACAGCCCTCATTACCATACAGATCAGGAGGCGCTATAAGTGTTTGTGAAGTGAGTGTCCTTTCTCTGCAAATGCCAATGCTGGTCTTTCCTGGTCTCATTTTTTTATTGAGTCACAGTTTGGAGACTCGTTTGGAGGGTCGTTAACATTACAGTTCCCCTTGAGTACCAGACCCTCCCTTTTAATAGATCATAAAGGTGAAGCATTTTAACATCTCTAAGTCATGGCCACATTCATTTTGAAACATTAGTACAATTATCATAAACAAACAAGACAATCACACAAAAGACTGGCAGGTTCTGCCAGCCTCTACAATATATTTTCTGCCATTGAGCTTGACTTTACTGGAAATCTGATGGATTGCATAATTGCTTTATGGCACAAAACAGAAGCACAAGCAAGCGCAATCCTCTCTTAAAATGGCAGTTGATAGAGTGAATAAGAGATGATGGAGAAACAGACAGATTCATGTATCAGTGCTTAGACTGATGCTACACTTGGTAGCCTTTAACCTTAAATTCATTTGAGTATGCAGGATATGCTGAATATTACTGCAGTTTGCAATCTGCTACCTTCGCATTTGCATGTTAAACACTCATGTGCTAACAAGCTAATATTCTAAGGCAATCTTCTCTCCGTCTCTGTGTCTCCAGGTTCACCGGCCCCAACCTTCCCTCACCCATCATTAGCAGCAAGAACTGGCTACGACTGCACTTTACCTCTGATGGCAACCACAAGTTAAGAGGTTTCAGTGCTCAGTACCAAGGTAAGATAAATGTGTTTTGATATTTCCAAAGGATTTAATCATCAGATTAAATTCTCATCTATCTTGTGCGCCAGGTTTAATTTTATACAGATCAGCAGATACTGGCTGGATTTCCGTGATATGATTCAAATATTCTTGGTCACCCAAAGGATATATCTTAATATTTATGCTAACCCACTGAACCTTTCTCTGGTGCCAAAATCAGAATATAGTTTCCACTTGTATGCAAGAAATAACAAATATCTAGTCGCTGACAGCCCTGAAATTAAACATATGTACTCTCCAGAGAATGAACTCTCACCATTCAATATTTCTCATAATCTAAGAGGCAGATTGCCATGAAATTTGCTGAGCACATTTCTGCTCTTGAGGGAATGAACAGTTAGTGGCCTTAGTGAGACCCCGGTGTCATTTATTTTGCACCACTATCAAGACAAAACAGAGCCATACGTTATCAAGTCCAGTAAAGAAATCCACTAGGTAGACTGACGTCATTCATCTGGCTTCTAGTGCAAATGAGCTTACATTTCCTTAAATGATCATGATCTGCCTTATTTCAAGATTTTTCCAGTTTTGAAACTGTACTGGCAGCAAGTGTAATTATTTCACTATTTTGGCAGAAAGGATTGCTTTCAGAAAACCCAAGATTTGCAGATTATTAGAGTGCCACACAATTGAGCACGCACACACACACACACACACACACACACACAAAAACCCTGTCTCTCCCGTCCATCCATTACTCTTGGAGGTTCAGGGGTCAGCTTTGAGAAGGGATAAGCAAAAAAGGTGATCTCTGAGGATCTCACCTCCAGCCATCTGCTGGGAATCTCAGAGACGATGGGATGAGAGAAAAAAGAGAGAAATAAGAATGAAAGAGAAAGAGGGATGGAGAATATGGGAAAGAAAATGCGGTGCGCTTTGGGTTTACAGGTTCAGTGTTAGATAAATATGTTTAGAAGATCAGAGAGAAATGGGAGACTAATACTTTAATTAGATTAAACACTGACTCCATCTCTTTCATCCCCCAACCCCCACCAGCCATTCTCATCATGACAGTTCCCATGATTCCACAGCAGCGGCATGTTGAGGTGATGAATTGAATGTTGATTGAATATCGTCTTTGGCTCTATTTATTTTATTTACGTGGCACAGGAAACAGTCCCACCCCATCAAACCCTGCGCCTCTTAGCTTAGTTGCCTCACTAGAATCAGGGTAACAAATCAGGGTCATAAATCTAAAAAGAGCTTCTTTTTTATTGTGTTTTTTCTTCCACACACATAATAAACAGACTTTTTGACACATGACTCAGATTAGCTTTGAATTACAATTCAGCTGAAACTGAGCAAAGGATGAAAACACATTTGCGCAAAACAAGTAAAATTACATTGTCAGGAACCGTCAGAGTAATTAAGTAGGATGACTATGAAGGGGTGCACAGACAATGCTGATGGTGTTTTTGAAATTGATGAATAAATATGCATTTAGATGAGCCTCTTACTTTGCTATGATGGCTTTGTTTTTTATTTTCTCTGCAATTATCATGAAACTCAATAATTGAAACCTCATCTTTTTATTGCATAGAAATTAGTGTTTTAGCTCCTCATATACCCTACCTTCTAATCCTAATAATCTAATAATAATGTTATTCCCTGCACACTTCTATCCACAAGATTGCAACAAAATTGTACATTGTTGAGCTCTCTACTAAACTAAATAAAAAGTTCAGTCTTTTCTCATTTGGGCAGGACTTTTGTTTAATTGCTTTGTGCTGTGAACATAGCTGGTGTGGGTAATGATGTATGGTACATTATATGTACCATACCATGTATACTGTGTCTGCTGCAGACATTTAGGCACTGCTGAAATGTGTGGGTGTCATTATTGCACTTTCTGCTGTCGTATACGTCTCTCTGCTCTGTTTTCCTCTACAGTGAAGAAGATGACTGAACTTAAGTCTCGAGGTGTAAAGATGTTGCCTAGCAAAGACAACCACCACAAGATATCAGTGTGTAAGTTACAAATCTTAACTGTTAACAGAGTTTTGCACATAAACTGGTCTGAAATGAAATGTATCACTCAACCTTATCCTAAAAAAGATTCATTTGAAGAAATCTGTAATATGCAAGCATGGACTGAGGTTTACCTGGCACAGTGTGGCAAAATGGAAGGCACATCAGAAAGCAAGCTATATTTGTCTTGCTGGAGAAAAGTTTCTATAGACTTCTAATTATATTAGGTTAATCTGGCAAATGTAGATGTTAACAATGACTTTTTCTCCTTCTGCATCTTGAGTGAAAATCTTGGCATCAGATGTCCACTTGCCACCAATGCAACTTCTTTTCTCAGCGCACTGCAGACTGACACCAGTGGCTGTGTCATGGTATGAGTGCGCAGGGGGCTTCAGTATTTTGCTCAAGGATAAGCAGCAGGTATAGCTGCAGTAGGAACTGAGCTTTCTATGTCATTGGACAAATGTACTTAAACAAGGCTCAATGCAAGAAAAAACAACCTTGACACAGTGAATACGCCTGTGAATTCCATCAGTCTTAAAACATGGAACAACTGTTGCCTCCACAACTTGTATGTCTATGTATCTATTGGAGTAGATGCCAGACAGTCCTTCAGCTTTTCACTTGTCTCAACTCTTTTTCAAAGTCATTTAAAAGTTTGTTCCTCTACTCCTTGGCCAGAGAACGGGGTGAATGCTGACTGTTGTAAGAGGTGCAGACACAAAGGGCGCACTGTCTGTGCTAGAGTTGCAGTTCTAATAGCAAATGGACAGCAGTAATTGCTTTGGTTTCTCTTCTCGCTGTCTTCTTCTGGCAGTTTTCCTTGCCCTTGTTCTCTCTCACCCTCTGTCTGAGTTTGCTGTTCATTATCCCATTCAGCTTCATTTGAACATCTGCAACATTAACAACTGGACAGCCATGAGTCATCTGGCTAGGGTGACTACTAGGGTGACACAGAGAGATGGATGTCAAAGGGTTTAAGAACAACCTGTTGAACAAAGAAGAGGTGCATTTGTGATAATCCTGCCTCAAGGCCATTTACAATTCATTTTATGCACTTCTACCTCCCACTTTATCTTTTGCTTTTAATCCTTATGTTTCTCAGAAAATCTCTTTTTTTCCTGCTTTCCTTTTATTTGCATTAGGTTAATGCTTTTTACTTTCACTTTACCTTCTTCCACTTTACATTTCTCTGTCTCCAGTGTTTTATTTTACATTATTTGACAGCCTGTGACAACTAATGGAGAGACAGTTACATTATAGAAAATGTTTTTTTGAGAGAAAATAATAAAGTTCAGTACTGAGATTTTTTTTCTCCATAAACTGTACAATTAATCAAAACTAAGAAATCAGATATCTCAGCAAATTATTAGTCTGTATAAATGTATCAAAATTTCAGCAGAAATGTCATTCTTCACATCTAAAGCAACGTTTACACAATATATCCAAAATATAAAGTAATACAAAAATACTAAATTATTACTCCCAACCCTACCCCCAACAACTGATTTGCTATACTGGATCTCCGTCACCACATCACTGTTGCTGCTGCTGTAATCAAATATTGATTTTGCATTGAATTCTTTCAAATTTAATCTCAAGATGTTTGCATCAAATACAGGTGTCAGTCAATTATTTTGTGGGAGTAAGACCAAATACAGTATCTCGTCTAAAGATGTGAGTAAGCCTGACAGTCACATATTCCTGAGTTCGTCAACATTTTCCTCCTCTTCTGTTTATTCAACAGTAGGTCTTATATTATCCTTTTCTTCTTCCATTTCTTTCGTTACCTCTGCTGACACCAGTGAGCCTTGTTTTAAATTCATTGCTGTCTTGCCTCACACTGGGACCCTAGCCAATGAGCAGGTGTCACATTGCTTTGGACCTGCAGACCTTTGACCCCTCCCAGTCAGTGAGATGGGCTCTCCTGGTTGGCCAAGTTTATTTGACCCCTTCTGGCACTTTACCTTCCACCGTTTTGCACCCAGTGACATGATTGAAGAGAGCAGCACCAGGAATGTGCACTGGGATAAGATGTACTTGACAAGAAATGCTAAGCAGGGAAACGGTGAAGGTGTATGCCGAATGAGTTTATGTGCACAGAGCTAGCAAGCACTTCTGGTGTGACAATAAGAAAAGGCTACGGCAGCTGTTACCACTTATTAAACTCCACACAACAACCTTTTTATCTTTAAATGTGTTCTTTAATGATAAAGTGGTATTAAGTGACTACTGACCACCAGAGGGCAGAAAGCAAACAACAAACAAACTCATAATAGTGAGCCTTAATATATTCTTATGGGGAACATGTTTGTAAAGACATTCACTTAGACATCTAGCCAGACTCATGAGGTGTCCTGCCGCCTGTCAAATGGAAGTCCAATATTTCCTCTTGCTAAAGTGGGGGTGTGGTTAGTGGACTGTCTTCATTAACCATTTTCACACTGGCCAGGTAAGTGTACTACAACCAGCTTGTGAAAACATGTGACTCAGGACCTTCCCAAATTTTTTTAAACACATGTTCATATGTATGTACATTTTCCTTAATGCAGCAAAATGAAACATTTTCAGAATAAACTATTGTGTTAAGACTTTCTTCTGTTGAGCAATCTGTACTTTAATAATCTTTTCTCTCTGTCTTTTCCCTGTAGTGTCTCAGATGGGTGTAGCGCAGGGACACAACATGTGTCCAGACCCGGGGATCCCGGATCGAGGAAAAAGAAAAGGCTCAGACTTCAGGTAAAAGCCACCAAGACTGATTTCATTAGAAATTAATTAAATTAATTAAAGTAGCACGTGTAATTGAATAAATGATAGATTCCTGAACAAGAACAGGCTGATTGACACAATGTGAAGGACAGACAGTAAGTTTTGTTTTGAAAAGATGGTTATCAGGTTTCTAAGACCTCAGTTTCCTTGGAGACAAGTGATGACCCTTTTAGGCTATATTAGCTATATAACTTGACTGTAGTGGCTTGAGCTATACAGTATAAATGTATATATGGCTTGTGAAAAAAAATGTCAAGGTAATACTTTGTTGTCAATTCAGTTGTCTTGTGTTAAAATTGAATAATATCAGAGTTTTAATTAGTTCTACTTCCAATGTCTCTTGTGTGTAGTCCTTTTTTAATTTAGTTTTTAAATGTTTAAAATTAACTATTGTACAGTGAGCTGGGAGGACATTTTAGAATTTGGGGACTCTATTGGGTGCTATAGCAAAATCAGGGACTGCATCTTGAAATGTGCTCTAGCATATAGCACATTACCCAATGTCATGCCCCATAAAGCCACTGCAACCAAACCGGATAGAGAAATGTGTACACTAAAACAAATACCTTACCATTTGAGCCACTGCACACTAATAGACTGCCTCTGTGGGATGGTGATATTACCAGTGGGATTATGGAGTTTCATTTCTGTCAGAGCTATTGTCTCTATCAGTGGTCAGCTGTAACACAGACAAATGGGTAACATCCGTCTCCCACAATGCAGCACTTTTGGAAATCACAGCCTGGAAGTCTAACAAAATACATGCATTTTCTTTCCCCAAAGAAACATTTTTTTCTCTTACTCTTACCCCATCTGCACTCACACTGCTAAATAGGGATTTTCACAGGAAAGGTGAATGCTGATGTGTTTTTCCTATATGCAATTTAACTGCAGGCGAGGAGCCACAGTGCATTTCTCCTGCGACGAGGGTTATGAACTGCAGGGCTCAAAGAGCATCAGTTGTCTCAAAGTGACAGACAGCTATGTAGGCTGGAATGATGATCGGCCCATCTGCAGAGGTAAGGACTGACATGTCGGTTGTTCAGCTATGCACATGTGTAATGGAGGTAGTCCCAGTGTGACCTCAATTAATATTTTCAAACTCAGGGGACCTGATATTGATGTGTTTTGTGTACATGCCCAGTCCAGTTTCAATATTCACCATTTTATTGTGACTGGCCTGACTTTGACCTTTGGCCAGCATTGTTTTGTTTCCTGCTGTTCAGCCATGCTGGCGTGGTGCTGCCCATCAGTCATGTCTTCCTCACTTCTGACCATTTTGTGACAGGCAGCAAGAGCGGTCAGGCTCCCTGTATGGTATCCCTGATGCTCATGTGCTCCTCAGTTTCAGTTTTTAGCCTCAGTGAACTGAATTAATTTAGAATTAAATTAGATTTGATTGTTTTAACTTTTTCTTTTGGTAGAATAATTGGCTTAATTTTTGGGTGTCTGACTTGTGAAGTGTATTCACTGGAACAGGACATATTAATAATTTACTTTAACTTGACGGTAGTGTTCCCTTAGAGCTTAAAAGTAAAAAAAATCCTAAACCCAGTACCTAAAAATTCCAATTAACAAGACATGTTCAGCATGCTGGTCCTTACTTTAGCATTTCAGTTTAGTAGGTAGACCTGCAACTACAAAATGTGTAGCAAAATATTTAAGGCATATTTTCCTGGTGGGGATTGTTTTTGGTTTCAATTCAACAGAGTTCTGATTGTCAGAACTAATCTAAAAGCGCTCAATACGGGCAGAGAAAAACAGTCAAATGAAGTACATGGATCAGATCAGTGCAAGGCTTCATGTTTGTTATGACTTATGTACCTCAGGTTGGTAAAAATGAGCCATGGTATTTTTAACTATGCTGTGTGTTCCACCACCAGGAGCAATATATTGTAAAGGAAAGAGTCAAGGTGATATTTGACACAAGCCAAAAAAACCCCTCTTTCTAGTCATTCCTCCTTAAAGTTCCTTGGCTTTACAGAGCTTTATAATGAGTTTCAGCACATTTTTTAGTCTGCGCTGCAACTTTACTGTGTTTGTTCACTCTCCCCGCTCTCCTCGCATCGTTTTTTGGCTGCAGCAGAGAGTATTGAACTTACATTCGCCAGGTGGCCAGAAACATGACTGCAAATGAATGATAATTCTGCACTGTAACTGCAGGATGTGTAAATAAGCAACTGTTTGCTAACAGGTTTGCCATATCAACTTAAGTGGTGGTTCTATGTCAATGTTGTGTTTGCAACTTGCTTCTGCTGCCCCCAAGTGGTCAAAAAATAATTTAATGTAGGTTTAAATTGGCCGATGTGGTGGTGGTTGATTATTTGTTTCATTGATTTGACAGCACTAAATGCTTAATGATTCATTACTCCAAAGGGGCTCTGTAATTGCAACGTACTGAGTGATAACTCTGAAAGTTTGACCCATTAGGTCTTTTGAACACCGTAATCTCTAATGTCTAATGTAATCATCTGCGGCATTGTGCATTTTATCCCCCTTCACATCACCTGTAGGCCATCGTTGTTACTCCACTTCAGCTAATGTGTTCTCAAAAATCCAGCTTTCCACAGGCACCCCCATTCTTTCTTTTGTCTTGGACTGATCCAATTGTACATTGGATTAAATGACTAAGGACATGGCCATGAACTCTGAGGGATTATATGGGTGCGGGGGTTCATAGTGCTTCGTCATAGTGCAGTCACCTGCATTTTAGAAAATAATTTTGTGACACCAAACACAGTGATCAAGGCCTTGTACTGACACTCTTGTCTTCTGTACTTCTTTGAACAAAAAAAAATAACCAAAAAGTGATTGAGCCTTTTTTGAGTGCAGGCCATAGTATGTAAACATCCACAATAATGCCAGTGAAATTGCCCTTTAAGAATATCACATTCCATCATCTTCACTTAACCTTTGGTACTGTGCCTTTGTTCTGCCTCAACGAAGATTAAACATCATCTGGGTATAATTGAAGATCTGTATCCTAAATTAGCATTAGTCATCATTAAATTGAACTGCACTATCATTAGCAAAGGAAAAAACTTCATGTCTGGCTGCAAATTCATTCTCCTGACATGAAATTCACAGATTCCATTTTCTTCACTTTTTTTCTGGTCACACTGAACTGCTGCAGTTCCTCGTCCTGGACTTTTATTGCTAGGTGGCCGGCTGCACCTTAATGTCTATCTTCGAACACACAGCGTGAAGTGTATCTGACACAATGATCCCCATGATGATGAAAAAATAATAGGGGATATGATAGCTTCAGTGGACTTCCTCTTTGCTGTATTATTTTCATTCAGGTCACCCTCACTGTCAGCACAACTCAGATTAATTACTTTATTCTCCCCTTAACTTCGCCAAAGTTCTTTTTACATTTTAATAGTTGTGATTTGGTGGGAGAGGGGTGGAGCATGGAGCCACTGAGTGGGAATTGAACACCCGAAGGACCTCTTTTAGACATAACTCATTAAAATCTGGGTAGCTGGTTCAGGCCCTTTCTAATACTTTCAGGTTATCCCCCACATATGTACACACATACACACTCACACATTCACTTCCCTTAAAGTAGTCATTAGAAATTCTGCTTTAATTTGAAGGAGTGTTTAACAGTTCTGCCATGCAGACACCCTCAGGCCTCAATAAAAAAGTCACATTGTCCTTTAAAGCTTGGTCTCCTAACTGCTCACCTACTCTTCAATGAGAATATCAAAGTGTGATACTCGATTTGTGTTTTGTTACTTTTTTTCCCATCACAAGCTACACTTGGGCAGTACCCAACTATATTAATGGCTGCTCAAATGTATTTTGAAACAATTTAACAATGGCAGAGGATCATTAAGACATTAATGACTGATCTACTTTGTTTTATTGTTATTTTATTGTTTTATTGATAAATCAGCCTGACCATATTAGCAAAGCAAAAATATATTTTAGGCCTGTGAGAAAACTGATTTATGGGTTTGATTGAATCTTTCATTAGTCTATTTTTCATGGTGCCACACTAAATTGGCAGGTCAAGTGTTTAGCGGGTGCACAGCAGTTGGATTTATTTAGATGGCTCTTTGGTTTATAATTTGAGGATGGTTTAAAAGAAAAGGACAAGTTATGATTGCCAAGCACTTGACAGACAGCTTCAACTTTCAAAAGCGATGCTTGCTCACAGTTCAGTTTGAATTGTTACACTGTTGCATTTGGCAGTTCTGCTCTTCAGGATGCCATCCATGTCGCTTGGCAAAGATTGAGTTGAGAGTTTTGAACAGAATGGAGAAAACACAAATAAAATAGTGTTCGTACAGGGTAGAAATACAATTGCAAGTAAGAATAATAAGAAACCTAAACATATGGAGGCTGAGGTCGTTGAGTGACAACTAGCAGCCAAACAGCATCATGACTGCATTTAACGTACAATCCAGGAGAGGGTTTGACAAATGTTACATCTTTGGTGGTTTATAAATGGAAAAGTGTGCGTTTAAACTGTCATTGACCAAACATTTGCCTCTCTCTGTGTCTTCCCTTGTAGCACCAATGTGCGGAGGCCAGTTGAGAGGACCCAGTGGTGTCATCACATCTCCAAACTACCCGGTCCAGTATGACAACAATGCCAACTGCACTTGGGTCATCACAGCCACAGACATGTCGAAGGTGAAAGTCATTAAACATGGGATTAAAGCAACAGTGCAGAGACTATTTAGCTTTGCTACTGTGGTCGACTGTTTCCGGCGGTGTGTTAAGTGGTGTGTTTGGCTGCCAGCAAACTGAAAAGCAGTTGACAGGTGTGTTTGCACCAGTTAGAGAAGAACTCCAGAGGAAGCTCCTCTCTGACACACATGACTCATTTTGTACTTTTGATAATTGCTGCAGGACATTTTGGGGGCTGTTGAACACACCATGTGACAGAAGCTCTCTCATAGAAAAATGTGAGAGATAAAGAAAATGAAGGGGGGTGGCGGCACTGGAACTGAGCCAACAGAAGACAAAGAGAGTTGTTAGAAACACCTGTGGTGAGGGAGAGAAGAAAAGGGTAAAAGCGGACAGAAGAGTAATGGAGAGGTTTTGAGAGCATGCTCAGAGGAAATCATGAAAGTGTCATAGCCACTCTGTTCAGACCATTGACTTTGGACTTCAAGGCCACCCAGCTGCTTTCCTGCCAAAGATTCTTCTCTGAACTCAAACAAAATGGTTTTACAAATCTGTTCTCCTATTGCACTGTGCAGAGTGAAGGAGAGGCTATGTGAGGTGAGAGGCAAGGCAGAGGGGATAGTCAGATACAATGCACAACCACCCAACCCCACCCTTTGCTTGCATGCGTACAAACACGCACACACACAGACACCCTTGGGTATACCCGGCGTGCCGCCTGCTGAAACAGACAACGATACTTTGGGCTGTCTCTCGCTCTGTGTCTGGTCCAGATGAAGATGGAGCGAGGCTGTTCTTTCTGTTTAGAGATGTAATAGGCTTCTATTCCTGCCTGTGCACATAGGCCCAGCCAGAGGAGACGTTAGGTCAGGCAGGAGACTGAGGCGGAACTGCAAAGGGAGGGAGGGTAGGACGTGACACAGCTCTTCTAGACCTAAACGCAACCTCGTGGCATCATGACTAATGTGGGTTCTTGTCAAGTGTTGCTTCTTCATAATGTCCTGAAGGTACTGAATTCTGTTTTTAGTTGACAATCTTGAGTGTCTATCCGTCAGCGTCAGGGACACTGGGGTCTCTGTTCTGAAACAATCAAAATGTCACACATGCCGTCAGAGATTGCAAACAATATAAAGTATATATGGTCGCTGTGCTCCCCCCCCCCTTTTTTGTTTATTTCTTCTCCCTCTGTGCCTCACCTGTTGGTTGGCAGATGGGAGATGAGTTTGTGGTATGAAACTCTATTTATCGAGTGATCTGACCTATTTTGCCTACACACCATCCATCTCTCCTCTCCACCGTGGCAATTTTCATTAGGCACTGGGTTTAACATAGGACAGAATGCAATTTGCATTTATATAAGCTTTTTCATTAGTCCTGGCTCTCTCAGTCCTCTGAAAACATTAAGAATTTGGCTGAAATCAGTGGCAGCCAATTTAAAATAGGAGACAAAGACAGTCATTGCTTTGCTTTGCTTTATATTTATTTATATTTTAGTCTCCCCTGTTACCCTGCTTTTTTGTCGTTATTTATCAACATTTTGCACGATCATAATCAAACCTTATTTATTTGTCTGTCTTTATTAGAGTTGCCCCTTGCTTCCTTCAGCTAGGGCGCACATCTTGTTTTTCTTACCTTGCGCCAGCTTCTCTCCCACACTCCCAGCTGCAGCATAGAAATTAGATGAAATAAATAGATCTGTTTTTTCTCTCTCCCCTAACTGTTAAAATCTAATACATAAATCTTTTTAAACTTTTATGTCACCTTTATGATGCATATATTCACCTTGTGGACAACCTCAGACAAGTCCCCTGCCACATCTCCTGATGCACTTAAAGTCATTGTAAGTCTGGCTAAGTAGGCCACAAAGGCATCTGCAACCTGCTGATTTGATGAGCAAAGAGAAGGGGTCATGCAGACCGTCTGGCAGGCAATCAGATATTTGATTAGTGGGAGAGAGTTCATAATCACCAGACTCAAAGTCCAATGTAGCAAAGTATACACACACAGTCACATATACATCGACTAAACTGTGGCCGTACCAAGCTGATAATGTACACAAACAGGATATAAGAGTTGTGATTGGATGAATGAAGACTCATGAAGGTATGAGTATTTACAAGAAAAGAAACAAATCGATAATAATCAAGGATAGACATTTTTACATACAATATACACAGCTGTTACATACATATGTGTGAATGGAATTGTGCCAGACAAATATTCAACAGAGACTGTTGGATGATGGATGGATGGACAGAGGGATGGAAAGTCACAGATGGGAAGGGGTCTCTCCTCTGCACCTGGTGTCAGGAGCATTCAAGCATCTGTCGTTGACGATTGTCTCTGCGATGTCCCCGCTGTTGTCCAGGTGATCAAGTTGACATTTGAGGATTTTGACCTGGAGCGAGGCTATGACACCCTGACGGTGGGAGACGGCGAGGTAGTGGGAGACCAGAAGACCATCTTCCATGTGTGAGTGACTCCTTTGACCTCTATCTTTTTGCCTTTAATCTTCTCTTCCCTCTGTTCTCTTAACTTCCTCTGGCTTTTACTCCACACCATCGTCTCTAGCAGTCATTTTCATTTTTTCTACTCGTGTTCCATGTAATCATATTCCGTGTTTTGCTTTCTCTTTCCTCCTCACCTTTCTTCTTTTCGACACACACGCCTTTTCTCCTCCTCCACTTCCCCACAGCCAGCAGCACCTCTCTCTCTTCCCTTTACCCTCCAGCCCTTTTCCCTCTCTTGTACTGTTTCTCTTTCATTTCATCACCACCTGATGCAGAAGCGCATGAAATATAGATGCCACACTACATTGTCAATCATCACTCTTTTCAAGATCACAGCCATGTGGTGCAGCATTGCAAACTGCATATTGATGTCTCCTAATGGAGTTTGCGCTAGCAGATGCTCAATAACAATTCGCAGGATGTTGTTATTAATTGTGCTAAAATTTACCACCTTAATAAAGTTTTTATAGATCAATTTTTAAACGAGGCTGCCTCGCCCGGGTGGGAACTGGGAGGAGGTCGGAGGTAAATGAGGGAGAGGTTTGTGGAGGAGGGGTTTGTTGATGAGGGAAGATCTTCCTCTCTTGAATATTTTTGTGTACTTACAGATACTTGCACAACACAATCACTGAAAATGACTCCCTCTGCCCTTAAGGACTTCATGATATGAAAGTAGAGTGAACAATTCAGTCATTGAGATCGGATGCGCTCTTGCACACAAACAAACTAGAACAATTTAGGACCAGAGAATATACTGCCGCTATCGGCACAGTTTAACTTAGGACTATATTTTTGTGAATCAGTGGTGCAGGCAAGCATGTGCAGGGTGTAGGGAATTAACATTTTGGAACTTTAAGGTCAGAGGCATGTAACCCTACTGCAGCACAGTCATAAATGTGATGCTTAATAAGTAGTCACTAGTCCCAACCAATCAGTTTTCCTTCACTTGAAAGACACTGTGCACTGACAGTTTGATAATGGAAGAGAACAATTTGGTGTGTATCTGCCACAAACGTTTTTCCCACAGAGAAAATTATATCCTAGTGTGGGAAGAACATAATTGTCATGAGCAGATAGACTTCCTTAAACAGGCCACCAACAAAGATAACGTTTTATAAAGTGATTAGCTTGCAGGTAAATTATAACACACTGACCAAATGTGTTGGTTGGATGTAAGATGACGATGTTCATACCGCAGACCTGTGCTTATAGATATGAAAGTAGTAAGAAAGTGGAAAGAACAATATTGGTTTATATTCGGCTTAATGGAATTCTATTGATCAATGCTGTTGCTATTGTGCTATTGGTCAGACAACATATCATATGAAAAATGGGTTGCTAAGCTTTTAGTTTTAGTAATGCATACAGCACAAGAAAAGGGGAATGCAAGGGTAAATGTCTATAATATAAATTGGACACACTACATATTGCATCTTTCCTCCATCATATGCATGGACAAGTTCACAATAACTCAAATTCCCAAATGGCTGTAGGAAAGGATAAAAACATGGAGCTAACTTATCCAGACACAACTTCCTTACTACTCCCACCAACCTCCATGTGCCGTCACTAAAATTAGAACCCTTAATCACTTACTCTGCAGCTACACACTTCCTAATTAGAGTTGGGTGGAATTACTATTCAAATAGGATTAAATTACTTCTGTGGCATTGACTGATCTTGCCTTCATTACCCACTTTCTTGTCCCCAACTGTTTTGAATAAAAGGGTTAGGATAAAAAAAAGGGGCTTCTCAGACTGGAATTGCCTGCAACAGTTTTAGAGCATTTTTCTTTGATGAGAGAAGTCAGATAGTTTAATATATAACTTCAGGTGTTGTTTTTGCTGCTTGCATTAAAGTTTTTTAATGATGCAGTGGCAACGGGGCCTTTGGATATTAAAGCAACACCTAATTCACTGCAGTGAAAGTGCAAACACTGCTTATAATAATTGAAACAACTGGTCCAGGTTTCACAATTGACACACCTTGTAGTCATACTATATGTAGCACAAATATATATATATATATATATATATATATATCTTTAAGTATATTAAAGACAATCTTAGAAGACATTTCTGTTTAAGGAACCTGTCCTCTTGTCTCTTTTTGTAGCCTGTCTGGTACCACCACTCCAGACCTTGTGGTCAGCACCAGTCACCAGATGTGGCTCAATTTCAAAACAGATGACACCAGCGGCTCCCTGGGCTTCAAGGTGTCCTATGAAGGTAAGGATGCTTCACACATTCTGGTTGTCAGCCAGCGGGATGTGCTGGCTTGCTAGCTGCATTTTAAAAAAGAATTCTTTCTTTGACCACCTCACATAGAATTAAATATCTTTTTCGGTCATTTACCCTTGTGTATTGTGACACGCTGCTCAGAGCTGACATCATGGGTTCTGACAGAACACATTTTGTTCCAGTTGACTGTAAAATGATTGTCCTTCCCTGCATTCATCATCCTGAGTTTGGTTTGAAAAACATAAGGGTTAGAGATGCTCATCTCAACAAAATGGCATGGCGCTTGCTGCCTTGTGAACTCCTGGCATGCTGCATCTAAGCCCTTAAATGTAGCACAAACCATACCAAGGACTCAGGCTAGGCAAGGACTATCAGTAAATGAAGCCCCAAATTGCTGGTTCCATTGTAGCTATGCACAAATGATGCTTTTAGATCAATTATTTGTGACATGTTTGATGCCTTGAACGCTAATGAGGCAGGACATTAAAGGCACTTATTTTGGTCAAATAACTTCAAAAACGCCAATGGGCCATCCATGTAGCCTCCTGCAGATAGCTGATGCATTTGTCCTATCGCCTAATCCTAGTGTGTCTCTTTGCGTGTGTATTCTTATGTGTCTATGTATGTGCCTGCATGCATGTGTGAAGGCGAGAGACAAAAAGGAGCGACCGTGCAAGTTTGTGAATGTGTATGTGTGTGTTCTGTTTGTCTGTGTGTATGTATGTGAGTATGGGGAGTTTGCCAGAGTTCTTCATTTAGATAAGTCTGCCATTTGCCTCTCAGAAGCACAGCAAGTCTTCTCCCTTGCCCACAGATGCTTATTTTTCATCAGTAAAAATAACAGAGAAAGTGGAGCAGCATGCTGAACCAAAGTGTAATTAAAACAATGAGTCCTACTTAATGAAGGGGAAGAAACGCTTTGAACCACTTCACCTCCCAGATTGGAGCACCCAAAATCTAATTTGCATTCTCAATTACTTGTATTTTAAGCCTGATCATCAAGTGTAATTGCAAACACAGTCATACCAGTACACACTCCCACCTGACTCATGCAGATGAGTGTGGGCTGCACACACGCTGCAGTGGCCTCAATCTTTCAACTGAAATTGTAACGCTTGCAAACAAAATAATTGCATATGTGTAGGTCTATATCCAGCTCAGACACTGAACATGTATCATTTGAAACATTTGGATTTATGTACATCCATATGCAAATGCATGCACCAACAGGACTGTAGCTAACACTGAGGACACAGAGATTGTGTCCTTTTGTATTTTCTTCTACAGTGTGAGTGGGGTTTATGGTGGAAAGATGAACATGTTGTTCCATGTGTAACCATCTGTTGACAAAATATTATTGCCTGTGCTTGAATAGGGCTGGTACCCATTGATAAAATATGCTGGTACTTTTGATTTTTGCTGCACAGTTACTATATTTGCCATGTACTCATAAAATGAGGTTGACATGTTGTAAATGCTTTACATATAAGGCTTTGATTTGGTGCTGGAAATGTGGGCCTGTAAAGCCCATTGACACATTGTATGCGATATTGGGTTACACCAATAAACTTGACTATCAAAGTCCTTTTGTCCTCTTAGGCCTTAGGAGATTGCAGCGTAGTTGTCAACAGTAATGGGAGTCTGAGTCCCATTACAATGCTTGGATTACTCTGGAATGTCAAACAGAGAGGGACAACAAATATGCCTTTACATGTCTTCCCTTATTCATGAGAATCAAATGCTGTTTCATTCACTCTTGCTGCTCTCTTATACAGAACATACACAGAGACACACATACATTCACAAGCACATGTCTAATAATAGACATACACAGTCCATCAAACGCATGCACATGCTGATGTACACGCACACAGTTCAAAGGGTTCTTATTATTGCCTCCATTTTCTCTAAAGCTCTAATTGTAGGCAAATGAGGCAGAGAGGTCTTGCTTGAGAAAAGCACTGCAGGGAGTTTGAGTTTTTCAGTGAGTCTGCTACACTGACAAACAAATGATTGTATGATTGTGTGTGTGCTTATATACATTTGCATATGTATGTATGTATTTCTGTGTCTGTCTTATAGCTGGCGTGTTCATCCAGATGTGGTTTCTGTTGAATCTTATACATTCCCTTCTTTTATTTTCCATTTAAATGTCCCTCAGGCTCACCTCAAAACTCGCTTTCAGCATTCCCCCTTTTTAAAGGTGACTTCCGCGTAAGATCAATGAGTTGTCTTGTGAATGAGGCTGCCTCAGGACAGCCATACATCCAAACAGCAGTGAGCTCTAAATATGTGTTCTAAATGATGATCATCATTAGGGCTGAGTATGGATTTATACCCAGCATCACCCCTGGTGCGGTTTAAAATCATATTAGGCCCTGCCATCATTTCCTGGATGGATGAGCTTATTCGCTCTCTGTGTTGCCCCATCCGGATGCCTCGATAGGATGCCTCAGCTTTCCCATCTGCAATCTGCAACCTCGGAAAAGTAGAAAGAAGAGTGAGTGAAAGAAAGAGGGATGCATAAATCTTGAGATAAGGAAATTGGCATATGTGGTTTTAAGGAAGAAGGGTGGTCATGGAGGTGCGTGTGTGTGAGTACCTGAAAATGCTCACATCAGCTTCCACCGAAAGTGAGAACGTTTGTCACACAGTAAGACGAGGGATGCATTTGCAGGGGGAGGGAGAGGGGGAGAGAGACAGACGAGAGAGGTTTGCAACATTAGGGAGGAGGATAAAGAGACAGTAAAGACTACTTAGTGGCAAACAAAATTATACAGAGAATAAATGCATGGCGAGACTGTGGGAAAATCACGTTGATTTTGATGTCATGAAGTGTAGAAGCTTGTCTGTCTCAGCCCAAAATGAACTCTCCACTGAGTCACTCATTGCTAACATCCATTCAGTTATATCCATTCAGTCTTAGCTGAGGCACCAGACAGGGAGAATGTCTTTGATGCACATTTTCAACAAACCAGGAACTATTGAAGTAAGGACCAGACCCAGGACACTCTACAGCTGGGGACGCATTACCCAACTGAGGTTACTGTTAAAGACATGTGCCCTTAACAGCAAGGACTCTCAGATTTATTTATTTTTTATTTTAGAGGTGTCACAGTGCTGAGCAATTGCAGAAGGAACCTGGTTTCTCACTCCATGCAACCCCCACATCTGGTTGAAACACAAGCTCTAATGCTACACTGACTCAAAACAAGCCGAAGACCTGAACATTTTTTCTCTTTATTGTCCAAGCGTTTCTCCCTTATCTTGCCCTAGGTCAAGTGTGTCTGACCAAAATCTGAACCGTAAGCCAGAATTCACTGATGCACCACCACCTTGGCATACATCAGCTGAGCCAGCACATATACTATTTAATCAATAGAACTGGCTACAGATTGTGTCACGAACAAAAAGAAATACACATTGGATCTAATGTCAATGTTTTTAACATTCCAAACAAGCTGGATGCCAACAGGATGCAAGTGGTAAATAGTTTACCACTTGCATCTTTTTTAAACTGTAATTTAGGCTTACGATTCCTACCTATTCTATGTCTTTAACAAAAGCAAGACTAAAGAAATCTTGGACCAATCACTGCTGAGCGCACAGAGATTAAATCGATATTGATCCTTTCATCTAACTCTGGTTAGATGAAAATGTCAGTGTTCCTGTAATAGGTGGTAGAAATAATTACATCCTATTCTGCATGTAATGTGCACTTTGGTGGGTTCCACAAGTTCATAATTTATTTTCCTAGTCTACCCTGAGGGAAGAGGGTGGTGAATGTCCTGGTGGAAAGCTCCAACATCCAACAGATGAGAGTTGGCTGCAGAACAGCATTGTATGGAATGATTAGGGAAGACATTATTTCCAGTGTGTATGACTGTGCATGATTGCACTATTTTTGCAGGCTTCCACAGTCAGCCAAGAGGGGGAAAAAAAGTAAATAAATTGGGTTTGGGGAAATGTATTTGGGTGGGCCATCCTAGGATGTTTGTCCTGTCACAATATAGAGCCAGACATGTTTCAATACTATTCAGTAATTCTATGTTAATAAGCTGAATTCACATTTACTTGGAAGTGGAATTTCAGAGAAACGGCACTATATGGTTTGTTTTGATTTAGTGTGAGATCCTGCATCTTCATATCACTTATTACCTATGTATGGTATATAGTGATATATGAGATATGGTGTATCTTGTCAATATCTGCTGGAGGCTACAGCCAGTAATAACCTTGAGTTGAGATGTCTTTCTGTCTGTCTGTCTTTCTTCTCCATCTAACATTTTAGGAAAACTGGAGAAAATACGCTTCTCATGTGCTACAGAGCCACTATGGTTGTCCACAATGCTAAACCATACTATTTTTCTATTTCAGATAATATGCAGGTTAAAGAGAGAGCAGTCAGGCAGGTGGCTTGTGTTAATAAAATTGTGACCTTTAAATTTACGTGTCTACTATGATTCCAGGTAACAGAAGCAGATTCATGTTCCTCTGCTTTAAATAATTATTTATCATCAATGTCAGTTTTGCATACTGAATACTCGCCTATGTGTTTATTATTACCTACACAGAAATTGACCAAGGCAGCTGCGGAGATCCTGGAATCCCATCTTATGGCAAGCGGGAGGGGACAGGTTTTCGTCATGGGGACAGACTCTACTTTGAGTGTCTGCCCGCCTTTGAGCTGGTGGGGAAGAAGAACATCACCTGTCAGAAGAACAACCAGTGGTCGGCTAAGAAACCCAGCTGCGTTTGTAAGTTCTTGGATGCTTTACGTTATTCAGATTCTACATGCGCCGTGTGCACACACTCACGTGGGTGTATAAATATGTATGTATGTACAGATGAGTGCAGGGAGGGCTGCATAATAAATGGTCAGATTATCCCTACAGTTGGCCTAGCAGAGGCTGTGGATTTTGAAACAATAGGAGCGCTTATTAGATAATTAACGGCATGAAAGACAAACACAGAGAGTGAGAGAGTTAGAGGGTGATGGGGAAAGGAAAAGAGAGCTGACCATGCAGATAATGCCCACTGTTGTATTATTGATATGATAATAGGGTGGACAAAAAGCTGCAGTATCTAGATAAACATCACTGAGCTGAATGATAGAGAGGTTGCTGGCACGAGAGTCAATTTGGCCACATAACACTGGTAAACGTTGTTTATTTGGTTTAACCAACAAGTAGCATTTAACCAAAGGTTTTAGCCTTGTAGACACAATGCAGCATGCTTGTCTTTGTCATTGAAGTTGATAATGTTAATAAGATTATGTGCTTTTCTAAATGTAGAGTTGTTCATTGCCTACTTGTTTGCATGTGCATTTGGTATTAGAGATATTTATATACAGTATGTCCCTTATTTATTCAAGTAAAGACAGTGTTTGTGCCTTTTTTCAAAATGACACTAATTTAAAGTGATGGATCTTAAACCTCACCAATCGTGTTGCTACATCAGGCAACTTACTGACGATAATTAGGTCGGATCACATTCCGCCTACTGCAGCGTATACAAAAGTTAATAGTGGTCCAAGGAAAAAATGGAAGAATGGAGTTATAAACCAATGGACACACATGGATGCAGTGTTAACCTGAGATTAAGTCATTACCATATCAGTGCAAAAGGTAGAAGGGAGAAGCCCTGTCATGTCTCAGTTGAGATAAATTTCATATCAAAAAGGCAATCTTGACTGCAAATTCTGGTAGTTGTATTCTTTACTCTAGAACAGTCATCCACACTTGTTACCAGATGAACTATTTAGATCTCCTGTGCATATTTAAATATCTATCTAATGTGCATTTGTGAAAGAAAGCAGTGCTTTGTGTTAGTGACATAGGCTCAAGTTATCTTGCATATCCCCCTACATCCTTTCCATGTTTCTTCATTAACTTTGAATCGAAGTATCCTTAGTAGGGGTTAATGTACAGCTTGTAATAGATTTTGATGAAGCATCCCCTGACAATCAATGGATCCCAGCACCTGAAAGCTAGACCAATTAGCAAAGTGAGGAGAGCGGTCCAGATGACGACATGAAATTCAAAAACTAGGTGGTGTAGTTATAATGTGAAGCATGACTCTGCCTTTTCATGGCCTATTTCTCACGTCAAATTTATTTAGAAACTAATTATAATGTATAGTTGAGAAATTTGACATCTCCAGAACTGATGCATTGTTTCAGAAACCAGAACCCATGACAGCCCAGGAGTGGTCTGTTTGTCCGATCAGATGAAGATATCTCAGTGAAGGAGAGCACTGTCAGTACTGCCATTTTCATGTGTCCTTACCCAAGCATATGCCTATTTAGCCTTGCCAGACTAACATGAACAAAGCAGAAATTGTGGGCTGGCTTTGCAAAGAAGGCTACATTGCCCAGTAACATCAAGGTATTGTACTGTTGCCCTTTAAGCACATCTTGTGGAGCAACTGGGATCAAGTGACGGCCTTGACAGTAGTCAGGGAGGGAGATGAGACTGTTTTTCATTTTCATTGTGAACACATTCCTTTAAGCTAGAGATTGATTTGAAACAATGTTTTTTCTGGTTGCATATTGTTAAATATGGGCTATGGCTTCCTCTATCCCCATTTCATTCCACAGGAGTGAATTGCTTAAATAAGATATTGGTTCTAGTGGGTTCCTCCTCCCATATAATAAAAAGTGGATAATTAGTAACATTTTACCACAAACACTTTTTGTATACATATATGTGCTTACGCTACAAGACAACAAAATGCTGGTTATAGTGGTGTCTTTTGAAATATGACTTCCTCCGTGATCTGTTAGATGTCTACAGTATGTGGGATGTGAGGTGGATTTCTACAGGTCCAATAAAATGTAATCAAATCACATTGTCTTGTAGTCAGCAAAAGAAATGGAATTTCCCCAATGATTTTCAGCCTCCTAAACAATACTCATTTTATGTTTCTTTGTTTTATTTCTTCTTCTCTCCCTTTTTTCTCTGTCGATATCTCTTTATCACTCCTCTAGTTTCCTGTTTCTTCAACTTTACCACTCCATCCGGGGTGCTACTGTCTCCCAACTACCCTCAGGAGTACGGCAACAATATGCACTGTGTGTGGCTGATCATCACCAACCCCGAGAGCCGAATCAATCTGGCCTTCAACGACCTCAGCATGGAGAAACAGTTTGACTTCCTCTCGATCAAGGACGGGGGAAAGGTACTGTTGAATTATAAGCTGTTGTTCTCAGTTACTTTGAATAGCTCTTTGTGCAACTTCATCTATTGACCTGTCTATCAGTCATTGTGCATGTCAGTAGGAGAAGCAGCCTGTGCAATTATGTGTACGAGCTAAACAACCTGTCTGCCAGCGTCATTGGACTCGCTAGTCATTTTATCTGTCTTCTTCCCTGTAGGAGCTGTTTACTCTCTGACTTCTCTCCCTTGTTTATGATACCTTTTGTCTCATCAGAAAATCTTTATCTGTTTTTGTCAGGCCGAGTCTCCTATCCTGGGTACTTTTTCCGGTGACGTTCTGCCTCCTTCTATAACAACTAGTGCCCATGTGGCCCGACTGGAGTTCCTGACTGACCACACCTACACAGACAGAGGCTTTAACATCACGTTTACAAGTAAGTATTGAACGTTATTTCAAAGGAGATAAAGGGAAGTCTTTAAAGCTTATCACAAAAGCCCGCCCTGACTGGATGTTCTGTATTCTAGATTGTTTGTGCGTGTGCATGCAATAGGCCTCATGAATCATCTGCCATATCTATGTGCCTGTCTCCCGCAGACTGCATAAACTCTTCCACCCATCAGCAACACATTCCTTACACACGCATAGTCGCATAGAGAAATGACAAAAACTCTGTCTTTATTGTCTAAATAGAGACATCTAAATAAAACCCTAACAAAGATGCAGCATCCTTACCTGACAGATACATTGCTGCAAGTGCTCATTATATTCTATTCTGGGTAGCTGCTGACTTCTGAGGAAATTCCAGATGGGTTTTAAACTCTGACGCAGTACATGTTGGCTGCATGCTGGTAAACCCATTTCATGCATATACTGTACCGTGAGGGTTTGGCAGCCAGATTTTTGCAATCATTGCATATGCACTGATGTGTAATGAGCCTGATCTTTGCATCCTTCCGCATCCCAAAATAATTATCTTGGTACAGAGTGTCTAACCCTAACACTATAAAGCCACACAGCTATTTCATAGGTAGTTAAGGTGCCGCCGGGAGGTTTGTCTCAATAAGACTTGGCTCTAAAATTAGTTGCAGTGACTCACTTTAATGCAAGCAATAAAATGTTATTTTTGCTTTTACAGTTTGCTGCTTTCATATGGTCTAGTTTGTACTTCTCACCCTGTGTTTGCCACAGTATTATCTAGGCACTACCTGAGAGAATATCATTGATATTTGTAATAGTAGTTAGTCAGGTAGAGAGGTATTTATTGTATCATGCACATACAAGGGCCCAGCACACATGGACTGTAGCCCTTAAATCATCATATAATGAGCAATAAAACATGAAATGGACTTCATCTTCAGTCTCATCTAAACCTGTCTGGTTCTATAGCTAATGGCAGTGTACCTGAACGTAACTGTGCACACAGAGACGTCCTTGACTTTTGGTTAACTTCTGCTTCACAAAGAGCTTTACTCATTTTTCCATGAATGTCTGTTTGGGCTGTTCAAAAGCCAAATCATCTCACATTTATGTATGGAGGTTCCCATTCCATAGTATTAGTTATGGTACCTGTATTATCATTATTATTATTATTATTATTATTATTATTATTATTGTAACTGTAGCAGTTGGGCCTAATGATAAATGAGGTATGACACAAAAAACATTTTCAGGGGCTATACTCTATACCTGCTATGTAGCTGATCATGTTTTTTGACACTGGAATATATAGACAAAATCTTTAACACAGTATAAGTGATTTACTTACTGATTTTTTTTATTTGTGTGATCATTTGATCCAGTGTACTGTTCTGGCTGGCATGTAAAATTACAATATACTCAGAAGACCGATCCTATATTCTGCTTCTAGTTCTTAAAACTATTTCTGCTGTAGCTAAAATTACATCAGTCTCAGCCTACCCAGAATGCTTTTTGGCCCTGGCTCTAGCTCATTTGCAGACATGTCATCAACCCAACCCAGGTGCCTCTGTAAAGCCACAATGTGGACAACACATGGCGACTAATGCATTAATTAGCAAGTTAGATGAATGAATAAATAAGCAATGCAGCATGGTGAATGAATGTGAAAAGAGCAGTTAATTGAAGATGACGGTTAGTTCCCAAGAATAGTGTCATCTAACTGCAGGACTGTTTTTAGGGGGTTGTTGGGCTGAGCGGACAACTTCCATCATTCATGTTAATTAAGGACATGCCAAACTGTATTGAGGGGATTTTTGGCCCGTTAATAAATAAGATGATCGTGATGGATGAGGCGTGGCTCGCACTCTGTTTGGGTCCAATGGATACAAAAGAGGGATTCATCAACACCTACACGTGTCACCTACCCGCGTGTGTGTACAAGAGTGAGAGCGAGAGAGTAAGTGCGAGAGATAGTGGCACAGGTGATGTATTTGTTTTCATGCCTTGTTCCAGGGTTATGCCTCTTCCTGTGTGACTGCGTTTATCTGTGGCCTTTCTAACTGGTTATATTCCAGTTCCATTGACCTGATAGATAAAGTTTTCAGGATATATGGAAACAATTTTCCCTGTTTGTTTACTGAATAAACACCTACACGTGTCACCTACCCGCGCGTGTGTAGAGAGAGTAAGTGCGTCCTATCATTCAGCAGTATCATCTGGCGCTGATGATCTGCATATGGTGTGGTTTCCCGCCCTCTGGAATCACTGCAGCAGGGTGAATCAATGTGACTCACTAAGTGAAACAAATTTCTTCTTGTTAAATGCTGGCATTGCTAAATGCTGACAGTAGGAAAAAAAAGTTTTGTCAAGAAACTGGGGTAATTATTTTAGAATCTCCATGTAAATTAGCATATTTGCCCAGAAAATGTAATAAGTGAAAAGGATAAATACCAGCAGAATTACAGGTGATCTGTTCTTTTTCTTGTGTTTTCACCAAGGTGACACTTTGTTCATTTCTTTTAAAAGCATTTTATCAAACAAAGGTTTTTTATTACTTAAGAAAGCCATTTTCCTTACATATTGTGATTGTATATTATGTGACTCAGGGGAAACATTAGTAACTTTTTCAATCATTTTTCTTCCCTTTAAAAAACATTTAACACTATCACCTCACACCTATGTCTTCTCCTTCACACTTACCCCATCTCCTCTCTGCATTTCTAATAGCATTTCGCCACAACGAGTGCCCAGACCCGGGTGTGCCAGTTAATGGGAAGCGCTTTGGTGAGAGCCTTCAACTGGGCAGTTCCATCTCATTCCTCTGCGAGGAGGGCTTCGTTAAGACCCACGGCTCGCAAACTGTCTCTTGCATTCTTAAGGATGGCAACGTGGTGTGGGATAATGCAGTTCCCCGCTGTGAAGGTGAGTAAGGGAATGGTTCTCCTTTGTGACAGCCATCTTACAACCAGTTTTTGGAGGTTTGTTATCTAACTGGAACATTTTAGCTTCATTTGGTGGCATGAGATGAAGCCTCTTGCTGGGGACACATATGGGTGCACGTAAAATAACATCCTTATATTTATAAAGGGTGGCGATTGCTGATGATGATACAGAATCTTTGTTCTTTCAAGTATCTGATGCTGCAGACATGCTGTGCTTATACATCTATGTACATATAGATTGCAGAACCATCCATTTACCCCTCTCTGACTCAATATTCAACAAACTATTTCCAGAAAAAACACAAAAGGCCAATATAGCTGGCAAAGGTAAGATGAAGCTAGGTTTTACCAGCTGAGGTTCTTGGACACCAGCAGCGTAGCACATCAGGCACAGACATGGCAAGGACTCTAAGTTGCCTAATCAGGTTCACTTTTCATGATACGCAAAGGGGAAACCATTATTAAAACATGTCACTTCCCGCTGTGGGCCACTGCAGCTTTGTATTCCTCTGGGACCATCTATCATACCCCTGCGTTTGGAGCGTAATGCGTTTTATAGATGTCCTTCAGTATGCTGAGTTGGCTGATTAAATCATTCCACTTCAAAGGGAGCAAAGAGCTGGCACTGTAACTAAGCCCTCCACTGTGCCTGTGTGTTCTGGTTAAGGATAGGCACTTATAGAGACGCACAGCAAAGTGAGCAGTAACAAAGATGGGAGAGGGGTTGATGTGCTCGAGTGTCTTTTGTGCTATCGATCAAAGATGTTCCCTTTTCTCTGTTTGACGGGGATGACAGCAGCACCTTTGTAGGAGGGGTTTGATGACAGATTTAAAGACAACAGCGTAGTGGAGGAAACATGCATACACATAGATATGTAATGCACGCCCTTGCGCACACACGGACAATAACGGGTATGTTCCTCGAAGAAATGGTTAACCTTGAAGTGAGCCGTCACCAATTTACATCAGATAGACCCTGGCAGTAAAAGAAATGGGATGAGCCCCGGCTAATGCATGAGATCATCTATGAACATTGTCATACATCAGCTGGGAAAGACATGCATAATTCAATCTCTATCTGCTGTTTCTTTCTTTCCATTTCTTCTCTCTCTCCGTTAGCCCCATGTGGAGGGGATCTGAAGGCTCCCAGTGGGATCATCCTCTCCCCTGGCTGGCCAGAACTCTATAAGGAGGCCCTTAACTGTGAATGGATCATTGAGGCTCCTCCAGGCTACCCCATCAAGATCATCTTCGACAAGTGAGTCACCCGGATAGCAACTGCTGTCACGTCACTGTGGGGTTTTTTCCCCCCTCAGAGAAAGCTTGGATTTTTCTCATTTTAACCCTTTAACCTCCTCGCAATTTCAACCTGTGCTTTATTTTTCTACTTTCCATCACTTTCTTTAATCTCTTCCTCTGTCTTCCCTTTCTGGCGGTAATGCAGTAGATCTAATGCACACCAACACACACCCCCAACTAGGCTAACACTGTTTTATTTAGCAAATGCTCATAAGTGTGCATTTGATCCTTTCATTTGATACCCCCCTCCTTGAAGGTCCACAGATATCCTTACAGTTTTTTCACACACACACACACTCGCACAAAGAAACTGCACTAGACCTCAAAATTTGTAAATATATACATGCGTATGTAATGCATATGTGAGTGGAGATGGTCTGTCACAGGGAACCAGAGAGATGGGAGAGGAGGTAATTTGTCCTGATGTTTGAGAGAAAGAGATACAGTCGTAGGATCAAACGCCACATTAACGTTTCACTAAGGCGAGCCCATCTCATCCTCGTCCCTGCAACAATAGCACGCCATGTAAAATTAATACAACATAAATGTTTGTTGCTCTTTAATTTATATGTAACATCAATAAAATATCACAAACTGCTTCATTTAGATGACATGGTTGTGAAACTAAGCAATTTATTCATGGCTTTGAAGATGAAGTGTCTCTGGCAACAAAGGTGGCAACGCATGAGCATGCATAAACACACACATACACACATGCACTCACTGGAGTGTGCCAGATGTCTCACGATTTTCTAAAACTCAACATGTGCAAATTGGAAATAATTTAATTTAACCCTCCTGGTTTCACAATGTTGGTTAAAAGCTGACATTGACCCCCTGTTTGTGGTAATTTGGTAAAATGCACATTTATTTTTGGAGGGATGAGTATGGCCAATGTACATTTTGACACTGTGTCTCTCTGTAAGACTGTAATAATGGAGACCCTTATCATTTCAGTTGATATTCAGATTAAGTGGTGCATATTCCCATACAAATTAGCAATAAAAAACAACTGACATACAGTATGTGACCATCGGGGGCCTCTTAGGGTCTGGGGCCCCAGGGCAGTTGCTCACTTTGTCTGGTGGATAGTCCAGCCTTGCATTCACCATGCTTTGAACCTGACTCAGCGCTCAGAATTATCCATGAAACTTAGACTAGCTAAGTGTTTTTGTTATTTTATAGATGTATTATTATGTGCGGACTTGTGTGTATGCACAGCACACACTGTGGTATTTCTTTTGAAAGTGAAGCATAAAAAGCCTTGTTCAACTTCGTTGTCTCTTCTCAGGTTCCGCACAGAGGTCAACTATGACGTCCTTGAGGTGCGCGATGGACGTTTTCCCTCTTCACCTCTAATTGGTAGTTACCAGGGCACCCAGGTTCCGCAGTTCCTCATCAGCACCTCCAACTTCATTTTTCTCCTCTTCTCCACTGACAAGAGCCACTCTGACATCGGCTTCCGCATACGTTACGAAAGTAAGAGCTTGCAAGTTGATGAACCTGCTCATTTACCCATGCTTCGCAGACTCTAATAGAAATGAATCCATTACAATACAGACAGACCAAATCAGAGACTAGTAAAAGCTATTCAGTCTTGGTTGTAAATACAGTCTCTGCAGGCTGTCAATTTCACCCTGAAGACATTCTGATTAAAACACCTATAATTAGCAAGTAAATGGTAAATGGACAGATTATTCTGTCAGATATCCCTGACTTGACACACATTGCCATGCACAAAATTCCATTTACACCGTCACATTCGCGCACACACAGACAGTTTTCCCACACCAGTCTTCACTCATGCTGTAAATTATACTCTTATGTCAGTCCTATCAAAGCTTGAATAATTCACTGAGCGCTATTTAGGCAGAAGCTATGCAAGGTGGAGCAGGAAAGAGTGCCAAAACTTGTCATTGGTTTATTCCTGTTGAAAAAGTATGTTCAAGTAAATAATTTATCCTGACTGGTTTGGGAAAGCAAACTGCCTTTTAACATTTCTTGGCCTCCACTTAATGTATTGAAAACAGAATATAATCCTAATTACACTGCAAGCAGGTGGATTTTCAGGACATGTGCCTCTTTATTCATGTGTTGCTTGTCCTTATTTTTGTTCTTTTTTGTCCCCTTCCTCCCTAGCCCTGCAGTTACAGTCGGATCACTGCGTGGACCCTGGCATACCTGTCAATGGACAGCGTCACGGCAATGACTTCTACGTGGGCGCTTTGGTGACTTTTAGCTGTGAGGCAGGGTACACACTTAGTGACACTGAGCCATTAGAATGTGAACCCAATTTTCAGTGGAGCCGCCCCCTGCCTAGCTGTGATGGTACGTTCCATAATATTGACCTAGAAATGAATAGTCTCCTGCCAGATTTCCTCCTATTCATAAATGGGATTAAAGCTAAATTCCTTGTTGTATGTTGTTCCAGATGAAACATGAAACAAAGTCGCTTTCTGCACTTTGCTTCGTATTGCATCACAGTTAAATTGCTATGTATATCTGAGTTATTATAAAATCCATATAAGATGAACATTTCTTTCAATGACTCTTATTTTAGACTTAGAAGTTTCTGCCTCATTTCATCATAAATGTTTTTTTATGTATGGTGGTGAGCTTACCCTTTGATGTTTCCCCTTTTCCTCATCTGTAAATGCTTTTATATTTAAGGACAGTATTGATTTCTGCCCACTGTGTAATGATATTGATGATACCACTCTCTCCTTTGTCTGCTGTCTTGAAGGGCACCTCTTGTGAAATGCATTTTATCGCATTGTAAATGCACAGACGAGTTTTGCCATTTTTTTTATTTCTGTCCTCATCCACTTTGTTTTGCCTTCTCTGATTTTGCCTCTCCACTCTTCTCTCATTTCTCTCCTTCGTCCGTCTCCTGCTGTTTCCATTCGCCCTGTGTCGCCAGCATTGTGCGGAGGTTATATCCAGGGCAACTTTGGCACCATCCTGTCACCTGGCTTCCCAGACTTTTACCCGCACAACCTGAACTGCACATGGATAATCGAGACCTCCCATGGCAAAGGTTAGCAGCGAAATTCTGTGTCGACACATGCAGCAGTCAAATTCAATTTCCCTTACAATGCCATTTCCCCCTACTGAGTGGCCTTTTTATTTTGCCGAACAAGCTGTCTCTGTAAGACTGGAGTGCTGAGAGGCTGGCCTAGGGCTACGGCGCCACGGGATGACTCTCCAGTCATGTCACCTTTGGTAGAGCGCTCACATCAAATTGACACAGCCTTATTTGCGGATGCTCGCTCTGCGTGGGTGTAATGTCTTTGATAAGTAGTAGGAGAGGAAGACGGAATTGATCCTGTATGCATTATGAAACTGACACTCCAGCCTGTCTCCAGTGAATATAAGATTTAGTCACTGGTTTTCTCCATACTTAATTGCAAATTCCAACTTGCAGGAATATGTTTTAAACATATATAATAATGGGAAAACTAAGAGAATGGATCTTTCTTCGTGTCTTATTCAGGTGTCCAATTCACCTTCCACACCTTCCACCTTGAGAGCCCTCACGACCATTTGTTGGTGACGGAGAACGGCAGCTTCTCTCAGCCCCTGTGGAGACTGACAGGCTCCACACTGCCTCCGCCTCTCAGCGCAGGCCTGTTCGGAAACTACACGGCTCAGATCCGCTTCCTCTCAGACTTCTCTGTTTCCTACGAGGGATTCAACATCACTTTCTCAGGTAAGAATGGATTTAGTCATTCCAAATACTGGGAGATGAAAAGAGGGATAGTTGAAAGTGCCGGTCACTGTACTGAGCCATGCTAATCATTTAGAAGAAAGATAAGAACATTAAGCACTTCAGGTTCATTTTGAGAGTTGGCGTCTCAGCCTCCGGCGTATGGATCAGAGACTTGCCGTGACCTTTTAACAACAAGGGTCTGTTTCAATAGGTTATTGACACAAACAACAATGTTTAGTTAGGAGGAGGCCACCTCCTCCTAACTAATAATTAATTGTAAATGATCCAGTTAGCACAAATGGCCCGTTACCTAATGAGAGCATCATTTCACCTCCTATTTTTTTCACAGATTCCCTTGATTTGAACCCCAAGAAATAGTAAAAATTTTTTTTACAAAATCTTCTATTTATCACTGGCAGTTTGAAATACCAAATACCACCAAATTTTTAGCTATACAGGAAGGATGAAAAGCAATGGCTGAATGGATGGAGGTCTGAATGTTGAGATGTATTACTTGGAATGGCCCCTCAAAGGCACATGCTGCTTTGATTTTGATAAATGACATTTAGTATTATGTTGTGTAGATCTGATCTGGGACTTTAAGGATAATTCATTTATGCATGGTTTACCTTCCTGTTTATCAGTGGGAAAAAATTCTCAACCTATCAAAGCGTGACTGAAGTCTTAATCAGTTCACTTTACTCTTTCACACATTAAACATCATAGGGACATGGTATTTTTTCTCTGTTTTTCCAGAGTATGATTTGGAGCCATGCGAGGATCCTGGAATCCCACCCTACAGTACCAGAAAGGGCCTGCAGTACGGAGTGGGCGACGCCCTCATCTTCTCCTGTTTCCCGGGTTACCGACTGGAGGGTCCGGCGAGGGTGATCTGCTTAGGGGGCAGGAGGCGGGTATGGAGCTCCCCTCTGCCAAGGTGTGTTGGTAGGTGGTCACATGCTTTATTTTGGCTTTTTTCACTCCCTCCTCTACCCCCCTCACAATGCCATGTTGCCACACTAGCCCTTTCACACACACCCACTCATTAAGAAATGTACAAAACTGTCAGTCATGTTGCAAAGACGAGGCATTTCCCTTTCAATTCTCCTCATTATGGTCTCTCCATCCAAACACGTTTTGTCTCTTCATTGGATAGCTTCCCAGGAACAGTCGTTTTGACTTTGTCCAAATTATATAGAGCAGCAGCTCTAATGAGGATGACATTAAAGAGCTGAAATATGCTATGCTAATGCTAATATGCTAATATTACTCGTTAATGCCTAGGAAACATGACGAGTCAAATTACAACGATTTAGGTCAGTATGTTGATTCCATGATGCACCTAACACACTGCATTAGTGTGTTGATATGAAAACAAACTGTGTCCTAATGATAGGTAAAGCACAGGCCAACAATGATTGACCTACTTGTGTTTGTCCTTAGCATTGGCTCTTTTTAGTATATCCAAAGCACTGTGAAACAGTAACTGCATATGGGAAGCAACTGTGAACTGCTTAAATTATTTTATGGGAGAATTTTTACCACTTGCACATTTTTTCCTAGACTTAGAAAGCAATTTGTAAGCGTTAAGATTTTGACACTCTGTTTGAAACCAGTAATTACAATTTAATCAATACAAATTGGTGAAGTCACATTTATTTTCCTTTCCCACACCAATAATATTTGATTTGTTTCTAAATGTTTTGAGTGTTTAGGCATGTGTAAAGTAGGTCAAGCTATTTCCTTACAAAAATGTATCAACATTTAATTGACTGCCTCTTTTGCTCCTGTTCTCATTACATATTTTTCTGTAGGGATAAAGATGCTAGTTTGTAGTTTCTTGGTCTCTTTTTTTTTTTTGCTTCTAGATAAATCCAACTCTTGAAAGGTTGACAGTGATTACACCTTTTGTTATCTTTCACACTTCTGGCAATCATATTCAGCCTTATTTTAAAAACTCGATACTTCTCCATTTACCTCTGACAGTCCCATCACCTCACCTCATCTTACCTCACTGCATTCATGAAGTTGAAACTCTGGGTACGTTTGTGGTCATTTAAATTCTGGCAGCTATTCTTCTGTAGAAAACTTTGCCCCACCTTTTTTTTCACTCCTTCCCTAATGTGATTCAGAAAAGGCGATTTTCAAATGGAGTTGAAATTACTGTTAATCATATTCAGATTGCATTGTGATTATGATGATGTGCCACTCAACATTCAGGTATAGTCCATGACCATATTCCTCTCTCCATCACCTCTCCCATCTCCCTATGCATGACAGCATGAATAAATACACTCTGAGTTTCAAGCATATAGCGATTGACATGTCCTCTGCTCTCTCCAACACCACCACCGTCTCCCTTCCTCTCTCCTTCTCTCTCTGTGTCTGTCTCTCTGCTCCCTCTCTTTTTCTCTAGCTGAATGCGGCTCATCCGTGACTGGCATGCAAGGGGTGCTGCTCTCACCCAACTACCCCGGTTACTACGGCAACAACCACGAGTGCATCTACTCCATCCAGACGCAGCCTGGCAAAGGCATCCAGCTACGAGCACGAGACTTCAGACTGGAGGAGGATGACATGCTCAAAGTGAGGGCGTGGGGGGAGTTGTACCCTCCCTGTGTGTGTGTATGCTGCCTTGTTAGTGTATCTGTGTGTGCACACCTGATCATCTTAATTCAGATACTTCCTTCGACTCTCCCTTCCAGGTTTTTGATGGCAGCAGTAATAAGGCTCGTCTGCTGGGGGTGTTTACAGGCAGCGAGCTGCTAGACACAACCTTGAACTCCACCTCCAGCTCCATGTGGCTGGAGTTCATCAGCAATGCGGATAACACCAGTAAAGGCTTTGAACTGCACTTCATTAGTGAGTAACACACAAACACACACACACTTTTTTTTACATTTAATACTTACATTTTAGTATAGTTTGTTTGTTTAGTATAGTTTGCTTATATCTCATTTTCCAAGCCTCTTTGTTGCCTCCGCCACATAAAAATCACATTCACACTTTCTTCAATACTCTCCTAATCTTTCCTCGCCTTTCCCCCCTCTCTCTCCAAGGTTTTGAGCTGGTGAGATGTGAGGATCCAGGTGTTCCCCAGTTCGGCTACAAGCGGGAGGACAAGGGTCATTTTGCAGGGAGCACCGTGTCATATAGCTGTGACCCTGGCTACACCCTGAAAGGCCCCGAGGTGCTAACCTGCCTGAGGGGGGAGAGGAGGGCATGGGACAGCCCACTCCCACTCTGTGTTGGTGAGTCTGATGCTCCGTGAAGGGTTTGAGATCAAGTGTGTTTATGCTGAGAATTATTAATTTATTTGCCAATATAATTTTGGGTTCTGCTGATTCGGTGTTGTCTTGCATTACATTACACTATGTTAAGTTAAGTTGTTAGTAAGGAAGTACTCTGATCCTTTACTTAAGTAAAAGTATTTATACCACTTGGTAAATATACTCCAGTACAAGATAAAAGTACAGAAGTACTGCAAAATGTAATAAAAGTATTTAAAGTACTCATCATGCTGAATGACCACTTTCTCAGCATAATATGATTAAATGTAGTATTATATTACTGGATTATTATTATGGTGCAAAAACATGTAAGCAGCAGTTTAATGTTGCAACTGGCCAATTTGGAGCTAAAGAACTTATGTACTGTTTTGTATGAAAAAAATGTGCAGTCTAACTAGTAGCTAAAGCTGTCACAGAAATGTAGTGAAGTAGAAGTATAAAGTTACATAAAATGGAAATACTCAAGTACATGACCAGTGCTTCAAGACTGTATTTAAGTGCAGTGCATGAGTAAATGTACTTTTCACCATCAGCTACACTATGGGATGTTACCTAGTATTATGTTATTCTGTGCTATTCTGCCTTACATCACAGTGTCTTATTACCTTTCCTTACATCACTATTTGTTACTATTTGTGTTAAGTTCTGCTAAAATGTCAGGTTGTGTAAAATTGTATTACAGTATTAATCAGTGGTTGCTTTATTGTTTGGCACGCTGTTAATCCTAACCAGTTTTAGTTTTTTCAGCTAAACTACAATGTCTGACCTAGTTCCTCATCTTAATAACAATGTGAATATGCCGGTGCAGGTTTGGAAGGGCTCTGTGGTTTGTTTTAGCTCTGCTATTTTGGGGTATCCATTTGGTTACTTTCCCAGCACCTTATTCAGTACATTATCTCATCAAAAACAATGTGCTCTATTTAGCTCCTCATATTCATATTGCATCATAGTTGCAAATTCTCCCCTTTCACTTTTTTTTTTTTTTAACTAAAATAAGACTCTCCCCATATCAACAGCACACCCGAGCACATAGGCAGGTTTTTAACCCCTAGCTGTCTGAGGTGGGAAGACTTCAAATCAGTTGTATGGAGATAATTTCTCTAGAAATGTTAAGCAGAGGCTGTACCCATCTGATCTTTTTATTCATTTTGAGTTCACCTACAGTTGACACCAGACACACATATGGTACCTTTTTCAAAACTATTAAACTGACATACATACATACAAACCCAAAGCAATTTTTTGGATCTTCTCCAGGGCGACATTTTGACAGTCTCTCAGAATCCAGCCAGAAGCTCAGTAAGGAAAACAGTCAGGATGGTGTTCTTTGACATCAGCCAAGGTGATTAGAATAATATTGCTTGGCTCCCGTTTCAACCCAAACTGACAGGTAATTTCATGTCTGGGTACAAACAACATTCAGTATACTGTATATCTCTGAATACGTTTGTCCTCCCCATGCCCCTTTCACTGCAGATGATAGCCTAACAGCCAGAGTGAATTTGGAAGCAGATGAGGGACTGCTTCTGTTTGTAATGATGGGATTATTTTCGAGCAGCGAGGACACACTGAACACAGATGGGAAGGGTATAGTAGCAGAAGAGGAAGGAAAATGAAATTGAGCTGAAAACAGTTGGGAGAGTTTATATCCTGAAGGTCACAGAAGAGGAAAGTTGCAAGGTTGAATCCCTAAGCAACTTTTGTTTGAGTTATTAAAAGGGTTATATTTTATTGACACTTGATATTGCAGTGCATACCAAATGTATACAATTACATATAAATTTCTTTTTTATAGCTAACCACACATTTCAAATTATTGTCTTACAGATGTTACTGTCTTACTATGTTCTGTCAGGTCTGACAGAACATAGTTTTTGTGTGTTAAATAAAATGTTCAGCTAATGTCTGTTTGATTTTCAGGACGTCTCCTAGATGTTTTATATCCATAAATTACAAAACAAATCTTACAGTGATACAATTTGATCACCCACATGCATGCAGGGACATTTAGGCTTTGTTAAGACTGCAGGCAAATCAGATTTGTTTTTCAAATCAGATCTTTAAGACAGACTGTCCGCACTGTGATTTGCAAGTGATCAGATTGGATTTGTGTGTCCAGACATCACCAACCTATCTGCATGGGTTGCTGTGGTGACGACGTAGGCATCAGTAACTACATACGCTGGTGACACTGCTTTCCAACAGGGAGCATGAGAAGTAGAGATCCATCATCTTGCCCTCCAAACAATCGCGCTGTCAAGTCGCAGTGCAGAACTCCTGTGTTGCTGAGATTGTCTGGTGTATATGCAAAGAGTATAGAAGAAAGTTCTTTGGTACAGTTATACAGCCGCACTGATGCACTTCTGTCACTCTGGATTTGACTTCTTCGTTGTGTGACGTGTTGCGAGTGACGTAAAAGACACACAATGTGATTTGAGCAGCCAGAACGTTCAGACTGAGACGCATCTGTAGAAATCTGATGGGAATCACATTTCAAACCACCTCCAAGTGTAGTTTGGATCTGTTTTGCAAAAATTGCATTTCATGTGGTTTTTTGTTGTCCAGACTTTCTAAAATCAATCTGAATACAATCTGGATATGCCAAAAAACAGATCTGGGCTGACAGTCTGAACAAGGCCTTAAACTACTTCGAGAAGAGAGTGAGACAGAAAGAGAGGCAGGGCCTGAGTTGATTTTAGAAAGATGTATGTGGAGACATAGAATGAAGGGGTAGAGTAGCTGAGGGAGTTCCACTGCCATAGCAGCACTGAGCAGTAGTTTCTAAGGCTGGAAGAAAGAGATAGCTTTGTCTTACTGTGATAGATCACTGTCTTTTCTTTTCACCCCATGAAACAGCAAGTTTTCTTCAACAAGAAAATCATAACAGACTAAAACCTCAGTAAGATTAATATGTTCACACAATTTTTTTTTCATTTTCCCTCCCAAGACAGTAAAAGCAAAAATGACAATCAAATCTTTAAAATATTTTTTGTAACCTATCATATACTGTATTTACAGTATGTGTGCATGTGTATTGTTTTGTGTGTTTATGCTTTGACAGCAAATATGATCAGAAGCCTGCCCTGGTGATTATTGCTGTTTAAATGTATAATGCATGAGGGAGATGGAGAGTGTGAAAGAGGGAGACAAGGAGAGAAACAAAGTGGGGGAAATTGCAAACATAAAGAAAGGCATGTTTATCAAATGGAAGGTGACAAAATGTTTGTCTGATGTGTATGGAGAAACCACAGCTTGTCCCTGTCTGGTGGTCTGTTTCCCTCTATGTGTGTATTATGTTTATTTACCTAGTTCCTTAGTTGGTTACTTCCTTCTTGCCAATCTGTCTGTGTTTGTGTGTGTCTGCCATTGTTGCTGTATTTCAGCACAGGGCCTGCTGGCCACAGATGGATTTCACAACCATCATCATCAGTTTGATTCCTCCATTTTCCTCCTGTTTGAAGGATCTACTTTCCTCTCAGGGGAAGGAAAAGAAACAAGAACACTTTTACCCTCCTCTTGTCAGTTGAGATGGCCTCAAAAATGTTAACAAAAACACTGCAAGTCGGATGCTGAAGATTTTCTTTTCTTTTTTTTCATTCACTTTTTGGATAAGGGTAGCATTTGGTAATAGAAGGGGGGCTGAAAATTGCTTTTCAGTCACAGAGCATTTCTGATGGCAATTCATTACTTGAGGCTGAAAAAAAACTCCCTACTGGTCTTGACAAGTAGGACCAAGGATTTTGCTTTGTAGTTTCATAGATGTGTGTTTGTGTTGTTGTTGTTGTTGAGCTTATGTTGGGTGTGTGTTGTGTAGCCTGGGGGGGCTTGTTAAACTGTGATATAATACTAGAACCATCATATTGTCTACTACTACCACTACTACAAACACACCCGTAACCACACTCAGTGACATTCCTCTAATGAACAAGTGATTCATGACAAGTCTTCCACTCTCTTGGTTTGATTTATTGCCTACCATGCTGCCCAGGAGATGCTAATATCAGAGATCCTTCCATTATGGCAATTGTGTATCTGCATCTAATATTCAGTCAAAATGTCTTCTTTAAAAGTTACACTGAATGTTGAGTTGTTCAGTCAACAACTCCATCAACTTTCAAAGGCAACAGGATGAGGTCATTGGTGGGGATGGTAGATTGCCTTCGCTAAGCCAAGGAGATACACATAGAGTATATTGAGTTGGCTGCTCTCCCTGCTATCATTCAAATTGCAGACAAGATGATGAAGCACATCACATCTGAGCATATGACTGCTATGAAACTAATGATGCACTTTACTAGAAGTGGGATGATGCAGTTTCTGGTATGTTAAAGTATGTTAACCCTGCTATATTATTTTATTAATTTGACTTTCAGAACATTGATGAGCTTGTACTTATTTTGCACTCGCCACTTTTTTCTTTTCTTGTACTCTTCTACTCCTTAATCCCTCTTTCTGTTTTCCCTCCTCTTTTTTTAGCGGAGTGTGGGGGCACCATCAAGGATGAGCCTTCTGGTCGTATCCTGTCTCCGGGCTACCCAGCTCCATATGAGCACAACCTGCACTGTATATGGACCATTCAGGCCGCCCCTGGAAGCACTATTAGGTCTGAACAATACTCTTTGTTTCCTTTTTCTTGCTTTCTAGTTTTCTGATTACATTGTTCTTTTCCATGCTTTCTTTCAATCTACCACCTTTCAATATACTTCCAATTTAACCCCCCCCCCCTTTTTTTGCAGTGGTATTCATCACTTTCGCAGGCTGCTGTGTAATCAATCTTCAGTGAGTTGCTATTGGCCAATAGTTGAGTTACTACTGGGTGAGCGGAAATGCCACCTCAGAGCCTCTAGGTTTTAGACTGCACTAAAGAAAGTCAAAAGTTAATTTTGGCTTTTATATTTATGCTTGTTATATGCTTTACTTTCATTAATTTGATTAAATGGAAGGATGCAAAATCCTGCAAGGTGTATTGTTTTTGTTGATACTTACTTGAGGTTATTCTCTAGCACTAAATTTATTTACTAAATACTGTTATATATATTGTGTTGAACAAAGATATTTTCTCCATAATTTCTCCATCCATCTCGATGGCCTGCCATTGTCTAGCAGGGTCAGGGTTGTAGAGGCAGCAGGGCCAAGCAGCCCAGATGTGCTTTTTCTACACTATGTCCTGCAGCGCAAAAGCGGCTCTATTTGCCTTCCTCCATTGACTCTCCATGCATTCATGCATGCATACTTTTTTATTCATACATTAAATAAATGATAATAGTACTACAGGCATGTTAAGACCAGTGTCAGTCATATATCAGCATGCTTATGATAACTTCCATGTTTTGATAGCATTGAAATAGATGGCCATTAGTGTGTTGGATGTGTTCAGAATATTAACTGTGTTTATATAGTATATATACTATACTATATGCTCCTCTGTTGTTCTGCTCTGTATTCCAGCACATTGAATTTTAAGTGAAAAGACTATTAGGTTAAGATGCTGACTCTTAAGGGGCTTTCCCAGCGCCGTTCGGTAACTCGCCACCTCCAGTCATTCCAATGAGGGGAAGGCGGCAAAGGGGAAACAGTTTCGATCACGGTGGTAGGGGTATGAAGCAGTTGCCCACGTGAACTCGCACAGATTTTGCTCTGCCACCCAAACTTCACCATGATGAACTTCTGGTGGTAACCGCCTGGCTTTGGCCAATCAAATAGAAGGGGGTGGGTTTCGCGGAAATAGAAAGGGGAGGATATTGGCCTTTAGCTTAAAATTTAGGGTGTTTAGATCCACATCAGATGAATTGAGTAGGGATCGTAGCGCTTTTTATACATTCTATAAACATTGTTCACCAATTTTAGGGGACAGGAAGTACTTTCACAATACACTATGAACTTAAATAAAAGTAATCATATTTAACACTTGGTTTGTGTCTACAGACACCACCAGAAGTTTGGTATGTACCCTGGTAATGCTCTGTCAGGCTTTTAACACAGCCAGTACTTGCTTGTTCCAGGCACTTTTTAACTTCAGTTTGGTCATTGTTTCATTTCAAATCCAGTGTTTTAGTGTAAATCCAAAACAATTAAAAACATTTCCTAATACTTTCAGACTGCACTGTATATTTTTTGTTCACTGTAGCATAACATTTTATAGAATGTTGTACAGTTCTGTGTGGTTGTCTGCATGGATTTGTGTGTGCGTGCTGTCCCATAGCTTGCACATCTGACATTCCTAGGTCCCTCATGATTGCTAGTTTAGGTTCATTTGTGCCTTCACTACCTCTGGGTTGCTGGCATTCCTCTGCAAGGTATGCTCCATACCCATGCCTTAGATCCTACCCACGCAATTAATTATTGCGAAGAATTTGCAATGTATTGGCCCATGGATTCTTTGTATATCAAATGGTGTAGCTGAAGGTAGCACACTAATCAAACCACACTGAGTTTGTGAGAGACCAGGAGTGATTTGCCGAGAGTTGTTGATGGAAAGAGAATATAGATGGAATACAGATATAAAGAGATAATGACAATATAAAAGGAATAGAGATAAGGGAGGCAGAGATCATAGGATCAATCATCGAATCATGTTTTTTTTGTTTGTTTTTTTGCACCCGTTTTTAATAATCGCCACCGTCTCAGAACATATGAGACATACTGGTTTTGAACTGCCCCTGGGAAGAATGGACGAAGAGTCTGTCCATTCTTGACTGAAAGCTCTGTTTTCGCTGTTTACTCTTTTTAGAGCACGTCATGTGAAATGACTTCTCTGATTCACTTATTTCTCAGATTGTTGTCTCTTGTTAAGTCTCTCCCGCGTGTGTGTGTGTATCTCACTCACCGACTGAGTTGCATGCACAGATTTGATTGGCGGAGTAGCGTTGCGTGAGATGATTTACAACGCATGCAAGGTCTGTGAGTTTCCCTGGCCGCAAAATCAGTGCAGTAAAGGCTGGAAAAGCTGCGACGGTTAAAATAGAAACACTCCGTCAAAATTTAATAATTCTCAATAATTTATCAGTAATAGGTCCGGGACCACATAGGACAGATTCTGGGTCCGGAACACGGCCCGTCTATTGGTGACCTCGGCTATATATCCTAATTTATTGGGAAAAAGCAAGCAATTATATCTAAAATCAGACATTCAGCATCCCCATATATGTATGGTATATTCACCTATAAGGGAGGAGTCTACAGTAAAACCAAATTCTTTGTGCTAATCCAGTGATTTTGGACTGTGAAGTTGAACTCTACAACCACTAACAGAGAGCTGAAATACAAAATGTCTTCAAATCCCAAGTAAATCACAGTCGGGGCTGTCTTAGTAGTTATTCTATTGTTCGCTGTCTATGGAGCAGCACCAGGATTTGTCTCTAGATAAGATCATACTGTCTGTGCTGTTCAGCTTAAGGAGAGACTTGTTCAAATATGATGAAACCTGAGTTCTAAAATATTTTTAAAAAATAACATACTGTATGTACATTCTTTTCTATGGGTGGATTTTTCCTTTAAGGAGCTACATATACCACTTTTCCAATGCAATGCATCTCCCATTTTTCATGCTCTATCACAGAAATATTGCCTTAAGTCTCAAATGAATATGCACATTCCACTGGGTTTGCACAGCCCAAAATAAAGTTTGCATTTCTAGTTTGTTCGTGTGTGTGCTTCTGTATCTTCCCTGAGAACCAATTTGAGTTTTGGACCACTCAAAATATGGATTCTTTTTACACAGTGAAGCTGGATTGGCTTGTCTGTAGCCAATTGGGTTTTGGTAGTTTTACATTAGAATTAGGTTCAGGTTATCTCGCTGATTCATTTACTAAGTTTTACACCTTTTCCTGCCTAAAAATAATTGTGACTGTTCTTTTATCTGTATGCTAACACTGCTTACATGTTATTACATCATGTGCCTTGCAGAGTATGAATACATGACAAAGATTCTGGTGGCCACAGCTTGGTTCAGGTGTCAATGTCCCATGTGTTGGTTGTACTGTCTGGTGTGCTTGGTGTCTTTTAAAGCCCATGGTATGGATGTGTCTCAACCTTGATGGCTGATCCCACATGGACAGCCCCACCTCATGGGCCACATCTACACATATTGATGAGGTTAGCTCTGTGTGACATTCCCTCTCAATTAGTTGTGAGAAAGCAGATAGTTGCAAGCGTATGTTTGCTCTACATCTCTTTCCCTCATACCACACACACACACACACACACATCCACACACCTCTATATACTTACTTATTTATTATCTTCATGCACACATACACATACTCTGAAGACTCCCCACAGGACTGGTGATTGCAGCTGGACTACTTTGTATTCATATGAGAGGGTCTCAGCACTCTCTGTTTCTCTCTCAATTTCTCTCTTATGAATACAAAATAATTAAGACAGAATCAAAAAAGATGTGAGAAATCTTTTCCAACCCTCTATTCCCCATCTCATCTCCTTGTGGCGATTCCTGTGACACTTGAATGAACTATTTTATCTCGTTAAGAGGGGGACAAGTGTAAAGGAGAGCCCTTAGCTGTAAACTTCAGAACATGGCTTCCTATGATTCCACAAAACGTTAACTGCACACAGAGACCCAAATTTCCTTTTCCTTGGTGAGATATACAGTAATTCCTCTTCGCTCAACCTGTGGTTTTATTCATCCCTCATGTACCCTCCCACCCCCACCCACTCCAGCACACACCCCAAGCATCTGTGTTAATGCTTTTGTGTTAAGTTTATCTTTAAATGGACTTTCCCCACCAGAAGCTAACACTTCTCTTCCTAGTTTCTCTGCAGTGAGCAAATTTGGATAACTAGCTGTGAAGCATTTTTGTTGGCATATAACAAGTGTGAACCTGCACACACACAGACACACACACTGCTCTCTTTCACACACTTGTTTCAGAGGTAGCTTTGGTGGCAGGGTCTGCATCACAGAGCACACTTACAAAGCAAGAAAATTGGGGAATGGCCATAAAGAAAGTTTTTTTTAAAGAAGACAACCAAGACGATGAGTTCATTAAAAGAAAAGTTTAGTCTACATGTTTAAGACAGGAAAAAGATGGAGAGATTTTTACATGCCAGTATCAGCATCTTTTCTTGCTACCTTCCTGCATCACTCTTATCCTCTCACCATCTTCTCTTTTTCACTATCTCCTTACCCCCCCCCCCAGTGACAAGGAGAGATAGGCTATTTAGATCTTATATAAAAGGAGCCAATTTATCCTAACATGCAGCCCACGTCCATCCTATCCATCCGACTGCTCAGCACAAATCCCTCCATCCTTCAGAGCTTCCTCTGCTCTCCATCAACCTCTTATCCTCCTGCCATCATCCTCTTCTTCCAGCAACGCAGCAATGAATGTTTTTGTTCCCTCCCTCAACGTACCTCTTCCTTTCAACCCACCTTTCCATCTTCCTTTTAACACATACATCTGGACATAGAACATGATGCCATTCAGTGTCTGACAGTCCTGAAGGTTGCATTAGAACACAAGACCCGTCAGCACTCGAGCATGGATCCAAATCCCCAGAACCATATTTCAGGCTCATTCACATCCTCAATGCTGTCTTGACACGTGTGCACACATGCTGTACATATGCACATTAATTGGCTATGCAGGAAGGCACACACATACACATATTAGAAAACATGCTCTTTTTATTTAATTCATGCTGGCAAATCCTGTGAAACATCTCAGCGTCTCCTGTCTAGGGTATGGGGAGGTGGAGCGTAGGTAAAAAGACCTAAGGGTTTCACAACAGCATTTGCATAACAAGCATCCGACTGCCTGAGGCGCTTACATGACAGGGAGGGAAGCCTTTGAACATAACCTTTGGTCGCTGCAAGTGAAGGGGATAACCAGGATGGTAGTGGGAGAGTAGTATGTCATCACTGTAACTATCACCAAAATAAAGTTTTGTTAATAATATAATGCTATAGTATACGGGAACTGGTATTAGAGTTATATGAGAAATGGTGCACCTATTGACTCCTCATCTGTATAAGAAATTTGGGAATGAGCACTGCGGAATACCAAACACTGTTTATTCATTTTTACCTAAGTTACTTTATTTTTGCAATATTTAATATTTTGTTATTGCTTTATTGGTCACTACTTTTTTTGTATCCAGTGAACTTTCCTAAGAAAGCTTGTTCTTTTTTGTCCAATATCACATTTACACACAAATACATACTGGGGTCTGGCCAACTGTAGATAAGTTAGATTTTTTTGTTTTGTTTTATCATCTAAATTTGTAACTAGTTAACGCCATCTTTGCAGAAAAGATATTTGACATGTTTCATCTGAATTGGATGTATTTCTGCTGATTTATTTTTACAGATACCCAAAATAGATAAAACAGTAAATGTGGCATCTGCAAAAGGAGCCATTTGCCCTCAGCTGTAGTTGCTAAAAGAGGGTCACTTTCACAACTACATTTTTGGATTTAATCCACTGAGTGGTTTGACAGCCATCTCTCCAAGCTTTAGGCTGCTGCCACTCTAAACAAAGGAAATGGGTCTTCTCTAACTCTTAGACTATAAACTTTGGGCTTTGATCCTCTGCGCCCCAAGAGAAAACACAGGTGTGTGCCTTGTAATTTAAGTTTGGCAGCAAATCACACTGGGTTGTCTGTGAGGCCCTGAGTACTGAGGAGAGGTTCCACATATCTCCTTTCATTATTAACAGCTCATATGTATTAGTAATGTGTAATCTGTTTTTATTTATTATTCATTGAGCTTTGAATGGTTACTGTATGTCGCAGGGTATTGTCTATGCTTCAGTGAATATTAGCAAGAGAACTGTAAGCAGAAGGATGAGTACAAAGAATAGGATTAGTGTTTATGCTAGTTCTTAGATGATGAATGATGGAAACGTGTGATGTGCTGCTCTGCAGACATAAGGAGGTTAATGTGTGTACTGTATGTATGTGTAGCTCTGTTTCTGCATCCCAGGCGTGGATGCTTATGTACAGGTGTGTAAGGCAGCATATCCTTCAAATATACCTATCAGTGTACATTTGCGTGAATATGTACCAGTGTGCCTGTTTGTTTTATATGCGTTTCTTTTGCAGGCATTGCGACAGGACTTGTCAAGTAGGTTATGTACAGTATCCACACACACAGCACATTGCTAAGTAGCCTCTGGCTGCTGCTCACACATCAGACAGTATAGGAATCGGAGTCTGACACCAATTATGCAGAAACGATGGGAACTTGTTGCTAAACCCGACATATCAGTGGGTTGCTGTTTCTCCTCTGCATCATCTGTAGCTCAAGGCTGTGTGTGTGTGTGTGTGTGGGTGTGTGGGTGTGTTTTAGGATGAGGATACTACAAGCACAAAAAGTACCATGATTTCCTCCCGATGACTAGGACAGAGATTACCATTCAAAAAAGCTAAGCTTAAGCTTGTGGACAAAATAATAGAATAAACAGAGCTCTACATACTGCTCTCTTTAAAAACATGCTTTAATGCGTATTTTATTACAATGACTGTTGTTTGCTTTGCATTGAAACTGAAATTATTGAAACATGACGGAGAGTGTCAGGAATTTGCTTTGAGGCAAAATGGTTTTCAGTGAATTTTCATAATGAAATTATTTTCATAATGTAATGTATTTTTATATACACTCTTCGAATCATTTACATTAGTTTTGAAGTCATGGAATACAAATATCATACATTTCCATAAGGCTGGGATACCTTTGTTGTATCATTTTGTGTGAGAATGTGTCACCGGTAAAGTTTTAACTGCAGTACCAGGATAAGACTGGTGTTCCCCAGTGAGCTCATAGTCACCCAGTGCAAACTCAGTATCTCTGTGACATGCATGCAAGATGTTACACATCATCCAAGTAGAGCATTTGAAGCAACATTAGAGACAGTGTTTTCTTTTGCGAGGACACAATTTTAAGAGTTTCCTTTATTTTGAGTACGCCTACATCTCATTGCCTACCACTACTTTCTCTTATTTTGAAGGCACACGAGACAGCAATGTGTTTCAGACAAAAAAATCAAAGTGCAAATTAAATGAGGTGCATAAATATACCCTGTTTATTATAATTTTTTCTCAGCATTTGAGACTTTGCCATAGGATAAAGCTGCTGAGAATCAGGTTTGTCTTTTAATAAGTCCTTTACATTGAGTGGCCCATGTAAACATTACCGCCAGTCTCTCATTTGTTCTAAGATACCACTTTCTATCCCTTTAGTCCTGCTAAACCTGTTCAAAACACATACTTACACACGCGACTCTATATCAGCAATATATCATTATGAATCTACTGCATTGAGGCTGCCGCACTTCCACACAAACACACCCGTACACAACAGCAGTGCATTTCATATCTAGTGGACCACCAGCTGGCTGACAGCTGTCTGCGCCAAAGTGAAGGGTAGATATTTTGACAGCATCATCTTTCTGATGTCTAGACTGAAACTATTAAATGCCGTGGCAGATGTATCTGCTTGACTGACATTGTGGAACATTCATTGAATGCTCTGGATGTGGCGTCTGTGATTTACTTTAAAATGTTATTTGTTATACCTGCCCTTAACCATGTGTTTGTCTTTCCTTTATTCTTATTGTCTCCTTTAATCACATTATTGCCTTGTGTGCATTGATTTTAAATCTTCAGTAGTTTGATTAAATCCATTTAATTCCTCCTCCTCAGCTCTGACTCATCCTTTTTTACATTTTAGAAATTGTGAATTATATTGCTGAAAGCCGAGATTTCTCTTTTTCCACCTATTTCTGCTTTTATTATCATATTTAATTTTAGTCTCCATATAATACAAAGATGGAGGATGCAGAAGAGTTTTACAAATCCCCCAGTCTATGTACCACCAACATTATGTGACAGAACAATTGGAGCCTAGATTTTTCTCTTGACAAAGCTTTTAATGGAAAAGCTGAAGGATATGAACTTCAGCTACAATTACCTTCCATTAAAAGGACCTAAGATTTGTTTGAGCAAAATTAAATGCAAATAGGAGGTGGCAATAGTCAGAGCCGACTTTCTTTTTTTCTTAGTGAGAAAATAATCTGAGGTTGCTTTCTGTAAGGATGAATTGTAAGGGGTGATGTATGGGGGTTAAAACCTAAACATATCAGAGGCAGTGTCATCTATCAGCTATCATGGCCTCTAAACGTTCTTGTCTTTGTCTTTAACAGTCTGCATTTCCTGGTTTTCCACACTGAGGAGGTTCACGATGTGCTTCGGATCTGGGATGGGCCCCAGGATGGAGGGGTCTTGCTGAGGGAGCTGAGTGGCTCAGCCCTGCCCCCGGACGCCCACAGCACCTTCAACACTGTCAGCCTGCAGTTTACCACAGACTTCTTCACCAGCAAGCAGGGTTTCGCTCTGCAGTTCTCCGGTGAGGAGGATAGATGATGGGAGGACAGGAGGGAGGGAGGTGAAGGAAATATTAGATGAGCATGGGTGGTAACTGGGTATAAAGAGAGACAAAATCCACCACTCACAGGTTTAACTGGCAATAATACCGAATATTATTCAGTAGATTAAGGATGTAAATTAATTTGCTTCTTTGGAGAAAATAATCTATGCCATGAGAGGTAGCTCACGGCTGTTCCATAGGACTTGGGATCTATGGATGACTTACATGGGATATATTTAGTTACTCCTCCAATGCACAGGTACTTAACACATATATAATATAACTTTACTTTGTGGGGTGGGAGGGATGTCCCTGTCTCTGTGTGGGAAGGAGAAGTATGTTGTGTTTGTTATACTGTGAATATGAAAAATTAATAAACAGGATCTTCCACATAACAATAATAACCCTTTTCTTGTAACTGAGGATCATTGTCACGTCATTTAAATGATTGAGCCTCCTCTTGCTCCTTCAGTCTCTACTGCAACCTCCTGCAATGACCCGGGCATGCCCACTAATGGGACCCGTGGCGGTGACAGCAGGGAACCCGGGGACCATGTGGTGTTCCAGTGTGATCCTGGCTACATCCTGCAGGGGGCCAACAGGATCACCTGCACTGAGATCAACGGTCGCTTCTTCTGGCAGCCAGATCCTCCTACATGCTCAGGTACTTGACACAGCACGCAATAATCAGTAATGGCTCTTGATGCTACATGGATTAGGATCAGAGCTAGCCTGAATGTTGCCATATACTACTGCTGAGTAATAAGAACGCGTAGTGCATGCAGTTATGCTTAACACTGACAAACTTTCTGTGTGTAAACTTTATGTGGTTATGAGATTTAAAATTATATAATTAGTAAAAAGTAAGTAGACAGAAGAGAAACAGTATAAAGATAAAAGTTGGGATCTTATGCCCTACGACCTGCCTAATACAGTCTACTTTATCACCTCTATTGTTAGTCTGACTTTTTTGAAACAGGTAGACAATACAAATTTCTAATGTGATTACTTAACAGACTCCTTAAGTGAATCTTAAGTGGTAAACCCGATTGCCGTGTTCCCTGGATGTTTCCTGAAGTCGCTGCAGCAGACAGACAGATCTGATTATCCTGTTTCTCAATAACAACACAGACCTCTCAGTCAGACCTCTTCTCTTTGACTGTCTTCATCCTATATGATCCCACTTCGTGCTCTACTAAACAATGTGAATTAACAATGGGAAGTAAGACCTTGTAATTAGCTGCCTTGGTTAATTAGTGCTTAGCTGAATTAGTTAGATTTTTTGGGGGTGGTGGTAAGGGGTTAGACAGGACAGTTCTCTGACAGTTACAGGTGAAAACATGGTAAGCAGTGTCAATGAGCATTAGCTAAGTCTCAATTAAGCGCCTGTCACTGGGACTTCCTGCTGGAAAGCCATATACCACATACAGCAGGAGACTATAAATAACAATTAAAACAATGTATTTGTTACTTTGAAAGTTGGTGTTTCTTAAAACCTTTAGAAACATTATGCAGTCTATTTGTTTTTGTGTAATTTTCCACCATTATTGTCTTTTTTTAAATGTATGGTGTGTGTGTGTGTGTGTGTGTGTGTGTGTGTGTGTGTGTGTGTGTGTAGGGAGCCTCCCTGCCTTGAGGGTTGTGTATGGGCTTGTTACAGCAACATTCCTCCACTCAGCTGCTTCTGAGCAGCACATTCCTAAAAGAGAGCGATAGAAAGAGAAAAGAGATTGAGTAAAAGGTGGAGAGAGGGAGGGTGAGGGAGATCAAAGAGGGGAGTGAGAAAGAAGACGGGGGGTAAAGAAGGTGGGAGGGACAGTGAAGGAGGATGGACATGGAGGGCGAGTGCTTAAGGAAGAAGGAGGGGATATTACTATGATATGTAATTGATCCCTGTTGGGACCTTTTTGTTCAGATGACCCCTGTCTTCTCCACAGAGAGGTCAGAGGTCAGGGTCAGATACAGTACAGAGAAACCAGAAGCAGTGCTGAGAAAAGGAAGTGACAGAGAGAAGGGGTGGAGCTCAGGAGGCCAAAAGGTCTTTCTTAAAATATTATTCCCAAAACAACCATAATACACACACACACACACACACACACACACAGAGAGAGAGAGACAGAGTACAGTCGTGCACTATTTGGTGTTTTTATCTCTTCCGTCTGTTTGACCTGTTTTCATTGAACTGTGGAAGAAAGAAAGAAATCTCACCACAAACACAGACACGCATGACACATGATTGCATACAAGATAAACACACGGATGACATAAAGACAGAGCTCATCTTCCTGTAATCAGCTAGTTAGATAGTTTGTCAACTTGACAACAACAACACAAAAATATAGAATTACTTATTGATACAGAAAAGTAAAAATTCCTTAGTTTCAGCTTCTCATAATAGTTTTTGTTTTATATGAGAGTGAGCTGGGATTTAGAAAATTATGATTTTTACTATTTTGTGACTTTTTATAGACTAAATGATTAATCAGTTAGTTGAGAATGCATAATGAAAATAATGGTTAGTTGCAGCCCTAATGTACTGAACATAACAAACATACATCCCATTCAGTACACAGCTAAGGGCATGTTGACAGACTGCATGTTGCACTTTATTTTGTCTCAGTTAGGAGAGAGAGGGGAGAGAAGGAGGGCTGAAGGCTCCGTTATCAGACATAAAAATCTACTGTGTCCCTCATGTCTGGTAAATGAAGAGAGGACAGAAACACAGAAAGAGGGCGAGAGAAAGAAAGCAAAAGAAAACGTTTAATATTTACAGAGGATAACGAGCAAATAAGTTTAAAGACAAGAGCAACAAAAAGCAGTTTGTGTGTGAGAGCTTGTTGGCTCAGTGACAGCGTCCCTTCTCCTTCTCCTTCTTCCTCCGACTGAATAGACGGGTTTGTTTGTTGTCACTGCTAGAACGAAAGGAAAACAAAGTAACTCGATTCCCCTTCTCTCCTTGTGTGTGTTTATTGGAAGACAGTTAATCATGCATAAGTGTCTATTGAGTCCCCTGACAACTCTCAGAATACCAATTTACCATTTCTTCTCTCCGCTGCGCTCTCTTTCTCAGAAGTTTGTCAGGTACATTTAATTTAAATGAACTGGCTGCACAAAACTTGCATACTTTAATAAAGTTATATAACACTCATGATTATAATCCAACCACTGCTACTAATAGTACTAACACCAGTGTTGCTGTCAGAACGAATTCTAGCACTACTGCTGCCAGGGAGGAGAGTTGCATTCGTGTGACCATTAGTGGAGATGTGTCATGATACATTTGTTTATTCTATTTCTGGTTGTATCTTAATCCAGATTATATATACTGACGCATTAATCTGTTGGCTGTTAGCGGCTTCTTCACTCTGGGTTTTACATAATCTGCCTCTCATCTATCCATCCATCCATTGTATTGTGTATTGTGTGTGTGTGTTACTGATCTAGATTAAAATCCAGTAACGGCTGTATGGTTGCACGACAGGATTATTGGAGCTATTCACTCTCATTTTAAATCATGGAGAAGATTACTGTAACCTGTTCTGTCCTGTATCTCCAAATAGGGTCCATAAAGTGGGAGGCACATCTCAACAACAGACAAAATCTGAAAAACATGGCAGGTTTTCATATGGCAAGGCAGGTTTATTTATACAGCCTATTTCATTACAAGTAAACTCAATGTGTTTTACATTAAAATGCATGTGCAAACTCCCACCCACCTAAAGAAATTGGTGTTTATAAAAACTTTAAATGGATATAATACCAAATGTTATACTGGAATTGTTGCTGCGCACACAGGGAGACTTATTGATCACTTATGATGACATACGTCATATGTAAGCATGTATTTCTGACAAATCAAGGTTAAAGCTATAACAATACGAATGATTGATGAGAAAATTCATCCCCTTCTCCACAACAGATCATTTCAATGTCAGGTTTAAAACAAGCAGCTATAACTCCAAAAGATAAGCTATGAGAGTAGTAACTCTACATGCAGGGAAACATACTATATGTGTTATGTATGAATTCTGATGAGCAACTCTGAGCAGATGAGTTGCCTCCATGAGGGAACATGTTGTCAGATTGAGCGATATTGGCACTGTATTGACAGCAGCTACCTACCAGTTAAAGCAGCATTATAAAATGATATAAGCAGTCTTCTAATAGTATAACTTACCGTAAAGGCTGGAAAATGAACACAATTTAGTCAATGCCACTTTAACAGATTTCACACCAAATAAAAATCCAAGTATGTTTTATCAGCATAGCATGAAAATAAAAACATGTTGCAAAAGTTACTCAACTTTTATATTTGTGTAAAAAGACTACGAATAAAAAAAAAAGTGTCATCAATATAGAATAGAATAGAGAAGAATACAACTTTATTGTCCAGTGAGGTGGAAAATTGTCTTCGGTCCATCTGGCAGTTAATTGTGTAAAACATTAAAACATACAACACATAACAACAACACTGGCAGTATGAATACACCATGTAATAAAATACAATTCACAAAATGTCAGATAAAACACATTTAGAAAAAAAGATAACAGTTCATATTCATGTACAGTAACGTGTAATTAAATGATAAAATACATTTCAATCAATACACATTACATTATTACACTTAAATCATATATTTAAACGTTAGATTTGTTAGGCTATATTGAGTTTTTTATTTTACAGCGATTTGGTAATTCATGAAACCAACGATGACTAATCACGTCAAAACGACAGACGCACATTCTATCCAATCAGACCTGGCTCTTTGGTAGAGCTACATCCACGTTAGCCAATGAGATTCTAATTTCGGGTGTCAAATGTCCAATCACAGGCGGTTACATCGTGGAAGGGGAGGAACGTTTTCTTTCTTGGCTTTGCCCAGTCCGGATGTTTCCCAGTAGCGAATAACTAGCAGCAGTGTGTGAATGTGGCAACCGAGGTAGACAGGGAGGGGTGGATAGACTGACCAGACCAGGTTTTTTTTTTTGTGTCTTTTGTCTTTATTTTTCTTTTCTCACAGAACCAAATGTTTACAGCCTATGTTACGCCACGGCGGTGAACTTATTTGTAGACCAGAAAACCCGGCCGCCGCTGCTTTTCTTTGGGACTAACCGTTATCGTCCCAGAAGAAAGAAGGAAAGGCAGAAACAACATGGGGCGATAATAAAAAAAGGTGTTGTGTTGTGAGCCGACGATGACTCTCTGGGAGGATCCGTGAAGCTTATTTATTTTTATTTATTCCCCCTCTTCCCTTTTCCCGTGTGTCCTTTTTTAATTTTATTTTTATATTTTCTCCCCCCTTGCTACTTTGGGAGGTTGTTTTTTTTTTTTTTTAAAGGAAAAGGTAACGGGATACGTTACGAGAGGACTGAAGGATGGACCAAGCCGGCATCCTGAGAAAGTTTATCCAGGGGGTGAAGTCCATGAGCGAGGGGGACGATGAGAGGGGAGAGGACAACTTCGGCAGCGACTTTATGGTAGGTCAACATTTACAGGAGCCTACCTAGCCTCCTTTACCTTATATCTATTAAACCAGACCTCTCTCCCATCATAATTTCCACCTTTTCTTCTGTACTTACTGACCCTCCATGTCTCCCCCCCCCCGTCTCCTGGTTCCCTGTATCCCCCAGGACGTGAGACAGGGGCGGCCACACTGCCCTCTTCCTTTTCCTCCCATTTCCAGGCTTTACATGGCGGCCTAGCATTGTCTCCCAAACCACAGACACAGCACCGGCTCGTGTTTCTTTAAAATAAAGAGACGACAACAAGAAAACAAGACACATTCACGTCGCTTTCCAGCCCTGGGCCAATTTTTACACGGCGTTGTTGAGATAGCTTAGCTTGTAGGTAAATGCTGGGCCAAAGTGCAGTGTTATGGTGGCTTACTGTCTTAACCATGCCTGATTGTTAGGATACAGTGCAGTGATTCATTGTCCTCTGATGCTCAATAAGCAGTGAATGTCCTCTAACCAAACTGAGCTTAACTGTATGTATTATCTCCTATGGTGTACCTTTTAGTATTCCTGTACATGGTTTTGTTATAGTATATTGCTAGAAACCTCTAGGAAATATTTATAGGATGACTGTAGTCACTTATTTAATAATGGTTTTGGGCAGATAATGTACTGTAGTGGATGATAAATGCACCTGAAGACAGTTAAACCAATACATTGATTTGCTAAATACAGTTAGCTCAATGCACTCAGTTCATTCTACCGTCATTGATATAAATAGGGTGCACAAAATGTTAGACAGTATAATGCAGTCAAATTGAACAGCGCCACAAACCACAGCCTCCAACATGACCATGAAGTTGAATCAAAACCGTTTAAACTCAACATATACGTAGCCTTCATGAAGACTGGATTGAGCGCAGGGGTCTTGTATTAGACTGCATTAGTTTTTGGTTATGTGTACCTAATAAACAGACAGCTAATTGTATATATTCTAAAAAAAAAAAGCGTACACTGTCTTTCCCATCTTTCGTTGTCTCTCCATAGTTATCAGCTGCTAAAAGAATATAATTCAAAGTATGTAGCATAGTATTTTTAATACTTTCTTTTATGTGGAAAGGGTCTTTTGAGGTGGGAAAGAGACATTTATTGTTAAAGTAGCATAATTTGATAACGTATTTTGTTTGCCTTATGATGACCACTGACCCCGCAGTCATAAGTTTACCCACACTGCATCACTGGATGTTATTGTGTTGCAACTCCTGACTCAAAATTTCATGCTTGTGAAATAGCTGAAATAGCCACAACAGGAATGGTATTTCTGTAATACCACTTGTGTCATTATGTGGTCATTTTAGTTTAATGGCTTTGATTAAGATACGTTAGGAAATATAGTGCTAACTGTAGGATACAGGCACATTTCCTTTTGTAAGTTTAAGTTAATGTAACAAATTAGAATTGGTAAAGGATTCAAACAGAATAGGCCTCAGTTACAGTTTAACTAGTTGTAGTAGCAGAAGGTACGTTTGCGTTTCCCTTATTATTCACGTTATGTTTCAGGGAAGTTAAGTGTTTTCTTTCTTGTACTGCAGTTTGATTTGTTAAAGAGGCCAATCAGCGTCAGAATTGTTTCTCCTTTTGCCTACAGTTGCAAACACAAACACACACACACACACACACACACACACCATTCACCTTACTTCCCTGCCTCATGCAAGCTGCTTGCTGGAGCTTGCAACATTCTTTCTTGGCCCATTTCATAACATTTTGTCCTGGCTTTAAAACCAGAGCTTTATCAACTCCAGGGCACACTTTGGATAAACGCTACACAACTTGACGCTGAGATTAGGTACATAACCAATTCTGAAATATAAGGAAAACTCTGTGTATGTGTCCAATAAGTGTGTTGATGACTTGTCCTCCTGTCCTTCGAGCGTGTGTTTCAGAAAACAGGGAGGTAGCGGATGTTGTGCAAAAACGAGGGGCGTTGGGCTGTGTGAGAGGCTTTTAGGAAGTGCTTCATGGATGAGGGAGAGAGCAAAAGGAGCAGGGACTAGTCTGTAGTTTTACAGGCCATTCATTTCATAATGCAGGTGATCAGAAATAAAACCTTTTCTACGCTATAGCCATTTAGTTAATAATTGTGTAATCTCTACTTGTTATTGTTAGATTGTTATTCAGTGTGCATTTTTATTGGCTGCTGGTTCTTTTTAATCTTAAATTCTCTGTGTGGAGTTGACTGGGTAAAAGTAGGTTCTTATTTTAGCACCACCACACTTCTCATTCATAACTTTACACACACACATCCACGCCATGTCAAACTGCTTACTACAACCACAGTCCTCTGCTGCTGTACATTGGGAGGAACCGTAGGCGAGGTGGTCTTAAAGGTTGTTGCTGAGGTAGCAAAGACTGTTCCTTTATCAAATTTCCCCCTCCAGGCCTTGTGGCTACAGAAAATGGCAACCTTTTAATCAGAAGCCCCCTTTTCAAACTTACAGGACACCACCTACAGCTTGTCGTGCCTGATTCTTGATTCTTCATGTGATATCTGTTCAATTTCTTTTCAGATGAGCTTTATTGGCATTCGTGTTCCTTAGCCTTTTGGCTATCACGCATCCCTCCAGATAGTAACTTGACTATTAAACGGCTCATATAAACGCCGTCTTTGGGCAATGTAAGTGCTTTAATTTGAACGATTTCTCACCGTAATCAAGTTATTTGTGCATGCAAACTTGCTGATTGTCAGCTTTATGGCATTCATGTAAATGGGGCTTCAAGCTAAATTTGGACTCCAGCTGGCAGCGTCAGCCAGTGAATTAAGAGTTTCACCTAAATTATTCAGCAGACACACCAGCTTGTAGACAAGAAAACTTTTTCAGATTGAGCACAGGTGGGCTGTGTGCCAGTGTACCAAGCACAATTAAGACTCATCAGCCACAGCTAACGTGTAAGTAAGTAAGTGCTTTAGTTGGTCTCTCGTACCAATTTCGAGCCTTACGTGAAGCTTTCAATTGCTGGAGTCAAACTCACAGTACCACAAGCGCATGTGATGTGCTCCTCTGCGCACTGAGTCACCAGAACACTCTGACATTACACCCACTTTAACTGCCTATTGTTGTTTATATATAGAATGTGTTTTATAGGCATAATTACAGTGCTCTGGTAGGGCAACGAGTCAGCGATTATATGCTTTGTTCAGTACTCTTTTTCGGCTGTTTGATGGAACAGTAACACTTGGATTTTTTCCAAATGTTAGAAGAAGTGTCTTGTTCTGGTATTCAGTCCTGATCTTGTCATGTCTTTGAACCCATCAGGAACATTTTTGTGACCCATTTTGGCTGTCAGAATTAGTACATGGGCGTTGACACAGCAATAGCTGATCTAATTACATGGCACATACTGATACATATGGTGCGAGTACATCAGGGCCTCCCATGAAATGCAAGGAGACACAACATGATGAACAGTCCAGAGTCTGGAGATAAAGATGGGGCACATTTTTGCCATAATCCTGGTGCTATGGTAATCGACAAGCTAGATTACACGCTGCTATATACTCTCACAAACATACAGCGTTATAGCCAGTATGTGCCTATAATATCTTCCTTGACCCCCTGCCTTTTTCTGGTGAGTATAGTGATATCATGCAGCATGTTGTCAGTAAAAGGCACACAGTATATGATCATTTTAACCAATCTGGTCTGATGATGATGGCTTAATTCGAAGGGATACACATGGGATGAAAGGCGCAATATGTACTGTTGAGTCCTAGAGTCTCGTGACGCATCTGTGCAGTCACTGCTTCCACAAAACCAAACAATGGCAATCTTACTTGTTTCAAAAGGGTGGTTATCAACTGGCTCTGTCAACCCATGACTTTGCAAACCAGTTATTAGTGTGCTTATGTAAGATAGCTGGAGTTATTTAACAAATAGCCAGTTACAGAGGCAACAGTATGGACACATCCAGAGAAGATTTAAACAAAAGATGAAGCATTTGGGGAAACCTTGCCCGTTGCAGTGTCAGACGTAATATGCTTTGGTAGGTAAAAAGAAACAGTAAGTTGTCCAAAAGGTAAAAATATATGAGTAAAAAGAAGAAATATACTGAAGTTTGGTCTTTATTTTTAAAATGTGATTTTTAAAAAATGTTTTATTTATTTTTTTAGGGAAACAAATACATTAAGTTTATCTAAATGAATTGTCTACTTTCAAAATATAACAGAAAAATATAACATACTTTTCATTTTGAAGGCTAGATAGGATTACTAGAGGTAAGCTGCAGTTGGCTTGAATATAAATCTAAATATCAGATGACTCCAGCTCCATTAGTAGCTAGCAAGCTAGTCAGCTGTCCAACTAAAAGCACGTTTAAGAGCACACAGTGGCATCTACAGAACCCTGTATCACGACTGACCACAAACCACCCTGCAAGGCTTTGGCAATTTATTTTTTATTTTGCTATAGAAGTACTGTATGCAATGAAATGAAATTAGCTCAAGGGATGGCGTCCTTCGTTTTGGACCTTACAGTGTGACCGTCCCCATGACAGCGTGACAGCTCAGCATGGGTTCATTTTGCTGCTATGGGCGAATCACCTGATCTCGACATTTCCATTCAAATGTATTGAATGAGATGTGACATTTTGTTGTTACAAATTGTGACCAGGCCCTTCCAATGTTATATTGCTGACTCACAAATCTGGCTTCCCTGTTCTATGGGCGGAGCATTGACTGGCCTGCTGTCTCAGAGACAGTATTTTGCACTTTGGTTTTGATGCATAACTTCCTGTTGGCAGAGAGTGTGTCTGTATTCGACACAGACTTTCATTTGGGCAAAGATAGAGAAGAGTGCGCAGTTTTTCTGCTTTAGCAATCCGGAGACACTCTTCTTATATGCAGGCTCACTTTCATGACTTGATTAAGACTTCTGATTTTTACATAAAAAGCATAAATAGTATTTAGGTGACAGTTGTACTCATGGTACACTGAGTGACATGGTAGGAGTATAGAGTTTAACTGAAGGTCAGGTTGATGGAAAAGTCAGCTGTTGAAAGACATACAAGCTGCGAGGATTGAGCTTGTGCCCTCAGTGTTATAGGAAACCTGTAACTAGTAGGCCGCCATGCAGCCTGAAAGAAACAGAAGACTTTTAACCAAAATGCCTCACGTTGTGGTACATGAGCATCTTTGCAGGGTTGTCCCCAGTGGCAGTGGATCTCCAAACTCTGGCAGTGTGATAGTATTACAGAAGACGCCAAATTTAACTTGTGCAAAGTCTAACCTGTTGGAGCTGAGAGCAAATTTCTTTAAACACATTGCAGTTTTCTCTGTTCACATGCCAGGTGCCCCCAAGTGGCACATGAACAGATGCCTGGATATTGTGGGCCATGTATGCGATAGGATGAGACACTTTGTGTCTTTATCAAGATGTAAAAATAATTTCATAAGTTCAGCAAATGTATCTAGAAGTGGTTCAAGTTGGAAATGGAGATGTAAAAGGAGCATGATGCAAAGACAGGAAATAAACCACATGACCGGAAATAAAACCAGACGCAAGTTCTGTGTGATCAGTTACCTGACCCAACTCAGATACTGTTTCTGTACCTGTTTTTGGGAACACTGCGCTCAGCATTGTTGTCTAGACAGGGTTTAGACATGGGAGATCAGCCTGTGTGTGTGTGTGTGTGTGTGTGTGTGTGTGTTCCTGCCCCACCTTTGCAAGCAGATTATTCCCAAGCAACACATCAAAGAAAGAGAAAAAGTGCAAACACACACGCTTCTCTAAACATGTGTCCTGTCGGGCAGACATAAAACACTCAGAGGGGAGGCAAGAAAATGAGATGTGACAATGGCTGGTGTGTGTGTGTGCGTTCTTGTGGCTTTGTGATTGTGTATACTAGCAATTTCCACTGTCACCAGGGGGCTTCCCCTTCTCCTTTCTGAGGTGTGTGTGTGTGTGTTAAGTGCCTGCACACACATCCGACCCTGCAGCACATGATCTGGAAGCCTTTATGCCCATGTATTACACAAGGCCACACACACACCCCTCACTGGTCAGGGATGCAAGGACCCCATTTTTGTGTAACAGCATGGTAGGCTAGTGCCAGCACATAGTGTGTGTTTTCAAGAGAAAGGTGTGTGTTTAGGGAACTTCATGCAGAAATTGTTCAGAGCTGTCCCAGATTAACTCAGCTAAGGAAGCCTGCTGAAGTCTGGGGCTTTAGGTTTCACTAAATGTATCTAAGAAAATGCATTTATTCATTTGAACATCAACAGAGGGGATTGAGTTCTACAGTTTGTCCTGTGTTGCTGGGATCCTGTGCTGTTGTTTATGGTGTGTTTGTTGTCCTGTTTTCCTTTTTTTAATCTAAGCTTTACGCATTTCAAGAAGAATTTCTATCAGCTTGATTGACTTGGCAATAAAGTATTGAACTAATATTCCAGCAACTACTAACAAAAGTAACACTAGTTCTTATTTGGTTGGCCTTGATGGTTTTCTTCTCTGCCGTCTCCCATCGCTGGTGTGTGTGTGTTTGTACGGCTGTGTGCTTTTATAAGCTTGTTTGTGTGCGTGGGTGCAGGGGGGTACACTGCAGGGGTCGGCTGCTGTTTTTGTGAGTGCGTGTGTGTGTGGCAACCACTATAAGCCCGCCTCATGTTACTGTAACAAGACTTCCCAATTTCTTCGGGTGTCATAAGCCTACTTTTTTCTCACCCGCCCCCTCCCACGCAGACCCAGAAACCAGCCTTTTGCCCCTAAGTGTTTCTCAGAAGACACGCAACACAATATTTCCGCTCTGAAGTTAGTTTGTGTTGCGTGCGCGTGTGTGTTTGTGAGTGAGGCTTTACATGATGAAAGCTAGCTGACCCACCTACAAGACCGAGGAACTAAAGATAAGGAGACCACACACTCAAACACTCAGGAAATGAGGCAGTAATGCCCTGTGTGTGTAATGTGTGACTTAGGTGAAAGGAAATGGATACATGGAGAAGTCACACATGCATTACCATACACACACACAAACCTGTCAGCAGCATTCGCCTGATGAAGTGTCCTTGATGTGGACGGGGTACTACAAGGAAGAAAAAGAATTGCTTTCAGGCACCAGTAGTTTATTAAATTATTATAATATCGGTAAACAAACACAAAAATGTCACATGAATGCACAGAAACACACACTTTAATCCATATAGGTGTCAATTGAGAGATGTATGAAATGACAGAATCAGGCCTGTGAGCACGAGGTCACCAGTTTTGACCCCCATACAGGCTGTGAATATCTGAGCAGGGAGGTGATTAATACACGCACACACATACACACAATGAGCTCCTGTCCCAGATGATTGGGATTATATGCGTTTTGTCCACATCTGCTTCCTGCTCCAGGCCTATATCCAGGGCAGGAAACTACCACCAGGCAAATACCAGTAAATGTTAGCTGTGTTTGCTTAGTATGGCAGTGGAGTCAATTTTAACTGAAATTCAAACATGTCAAACTTCTCAGGTTGTGTGTTTGGGCTGTGTGAATGTGCCTGGTTCCCTGTGCTTTCAGTAATGTTTTTCCTGTTGATGATATCCATATATTTTTGAACTTGTGCAGTCAGTTTTAGGGGGTATTTAAGCTTGTTTCAGAGACACAAATGATAGTGAAGAGAGAGGGGAGGTCATGCTGTGAAAATCCCTAAAACTGGCCACTGTATTGTAATTGTTTAGCATCTGTCATTGTTATTGTGTCTTGCCATTTCTTTTTTATAACACACAATGTGGTATACAGTTTTTGCTTTCTCAAGTTTGAAATGCAAAATGTTCACACTTCTCTTTACTTGATAATGCCATCTGAAAAAAGTAAAATTCCATCAACTACCCAATAGTCAAGTTTCCATCCAAATTTAGCGGAGATTCTAACCAAATTTCCAGGAACTCGGCAAAAGAAAATGCATATTAATGCGCTGTTTCCATCCACTACTTGTAATTTAAAAAAAAGGCACCAGTAGAACCTCCAGTCATGGTATTTCAATGCTGTTTGGCATTTGTTGGTTGGCTGTCTCTCCAGTGGGGCAGAAGCTTGTGTGATGTTTAAGTCATGTGCTTCTTGTACGATATGATTGTCTCTTTTCATTGCACAGCCAATTGCAAGACCTTTTTGCGATAATCTAACTTTCTTTTTCAAATTTCTGACATTTTGACTTTTTTTAATGAAAACATGCATAAAAACCAGTGGTGGAAATGCACTTAATGTCAAAGATAAAATTACACACCTCAACAGATATTCTGATACTTGGTCTGGTCTTCTGGTTACGTCTCCCAGTTCTACTTAACCCTCGCCTGTTTCTGTGACTCTCCCTCCATCTCTTTCCCCACTCAATCCTTCCTCCTGCTTTTATTTTCTCTGTCCACTTTGTTTAGTCTTTATCACAAACACACGGACTCTTTATTCAAAGGAAGCTGTATGAATAGGTTTTCTAAGTCTACAGCATACTGTATGCGTCTGTGTTCTGTACATGCAAGGCTGAGATTTTAGGTCCCAAAGGAAGTGGGCATCCAGAAGTGACAGGGGTTTTAAATGGCTGGTTGAAGTGGGTGCTTACAGTTCAGGCCAGGTGTTTCCTGTGGTCAGTGTGACCGCATCGGCAGCTCTCACCACATACACACAAGATGCGTGTATTGTGCAGTCACAAACACATATTTTTCTATGTTAATGTGTATCTACTTAGCTGTCGAATTGAAAAATCTTTCTAGGTTTTCAGTGTTTTTGGAGTCTTTTTAGTTTCTTTTGGGGATTCCTATTTTTAGTATTATGTTCTGCTGTTGGTGTTGTCATTCACATGTTGAACTGCTGCCTGTGAGACTTGCATAACAGAATAGTCACGCAGCGATTCAGTCAGATGGTTTAGGAATTGAAAAAGAGAGTCACAGAGAGAAAGGGAAGCCTGGTGGCTAATTAAAGAAAACCAAATTCTGCTTTGTGCCAGTGAATAATGGGCTGTTACCCTACATGTTTGTGTGTGTTCATGCCACTCATGCGATCAGTGCTCCACTGACCTATATTGGCCAGTAGCCATAAAGTGGAAATTACTGCACAATGCATGAGTGTGTGCATGTTTGCATGTGTGTGTGTACAGCTTGGCAACTGATGCTAGTTGTCGGACATTATCTTTGTCAGGATCTTTAGCTAATGAGGAGGTCTCGCGGGCACATGCACAAAGTCTGGACCCCTGACTCATGCTAGAGGTCAGGGTGGGGTTTCATATTATTCCTTAGTGATTGTGCTTGATTAGTAAGATATTTCTTTAACTGTTAAATTAACAGTGGACACCTGACATGGTGATCTGTTCTCTTTATTCTGTTAACAAAACACGTAAAGGAATAATTCGACATTTTGGGAATTACGCTTATTTGCTTTCTTGCCGAGAGTTAGATGAGGAGATCGACACTACTCTCATGTCTGTACGGTAAATGTGAAGCTACAGCCAGTAGCTGCTTAGCATAGCTTTGCAGAAAGACTGGAAACGGGGAAACATCTAGCTTGCCTCTGTCCAGAGGCAACAAAATCCACCTACCAGCATCTCTAAAGCTAGCTAATCAACACCTTACATCTTGTTTGTTTAAGTCGTAAAAAAACTGAAGTGTAAACACGACGGTTAACTGTTTTACTTGGGGTTAAGCGCCGGACTATTTCTTGGCTGTGGGGGAGTAACTTCCTGGAGTCTCCACTGGTTTCCAGTCTTTATGCTAAGCTAAGCTAATTGGCTGTTTGCTCCATCTACATATTAAGCATACAGACTTGAGAGTGGTGTCAATCTTCTCATCTAATGCTCAGTAAGAAAGTGAATAAGTGCATTTTCCAAAGTGTCAAACTCTTCCTATAATGTTGCTGCTGTTTATATCACAACCCCCTTCCGTTTACATTTTTTCATTCACTTGATCAATATGTAAGGTATTTTAAAACATTTGGTGCAGTCACCAGTGTAGAACTAAATATAACTTTTTTGCTGATTTGGGACACATTTGCCAGAAAGAAAGGCAGCGAGAACGCCAGTCAAGCTTATTGAATTGACAGAGGCAGAGCGGCAGACTCACACAGACACTTTTAGTCTCTGTGCTGTAGCAGTGCATCTTTTCCCCGCATGCTCGCTGCGCGGAAGATAGATTTTTCTGAGAGCATTGTAAGGGGTGACCTATTTTAATTCGTGTGTGTGTGCATGGAAGGTGACCATCAGTACAGCCTCTCTGCCACTAGCTCTCGACACCCCCACTTCTTGGCCCCAAACACACACACACACACACACACACACACACACACACACACACACACACACACACACACACACACACACACACAAACCTTTTTTTCCCACCACTTCTGCAGGAAGAGTATAATTTCTGCCAATCAGTGCTGAGTTCAAGAAAGAGAATGTGTGTGTGTGTGTGTGTGTGTGTGTGTGTGTGTGTGTGTGTGTGTGTGTGTGTGAATTATTCAGTGTGCCAGGGAAGTACAGCAATGCTGACTTATTCAGCCAGGAGACAGAAAGTAGGTTAGACCCACTAACAACTACATCTCTCTCTTTTTACCTCTAGCTCTACCCACATCTACCTCTCTAGCTCTTTTTTATCTCTTTTGGCATTTTTTAATCTCTTTCTCTTCTTTTCTTCTCTCTTTCTGATCTTCTTTTTCATTGTCTCTCCATCTGCCTTTCTCTGCCCAGTAACTGCCCTGGCATTCGCGAGTCATTGTGAAGAAATGTGTCTGGGAGCACACATGACTCGGTCGCACCCTGAAGGGGGTCTGTGATGTCGGCACTGGGCTTTTGGGGGCAACGCCCTGAGTGTGTGTGTGTGGCAGTGGAAGTCGAGCGTTCACAGGAAACTGGCCAACTCCGTCATGCTGTGCTGTTTCACACCCCCTGACTAATAGGAAGTATGAAAGTAATAGAAACGGAAGGGAATAGAAAGGTAGAAATAGAGTGTGGAAGGAGCAGGAGCAATGTCACAATGATTTTTTAAATTATTTTAATAATTTGTGCTCTTAATTCTGAGGCTATTCTGAGGTACTGTAAAGTGGCATTTGTAATGAATCAAAAACGGATCAAATCCAGTGTAATTCAATAAAACCTGTGTTGGTAGATGACCGGGTCTGTCCGAAAAGTTGAAAACTAGAACTTCTGACAAAAGTGCAAGTGAGCGTCGTCTACTAACAGATGTCCGTCAGCTGTTAAAATCTGCATCATACATTTTGCAGACACAACCACAACAGTGCTGTGTAGGTGGTTTCAGAGCATTCTTGACTTCAGATGTGTGAAAACCATAGAAAACTCTCTGATGTTTTCTAGTGTTTTAGTTACCTCCTTTTCCTGTGAAGAGGAGTTGGTGTTTCCTGTGACGTTTTGTGCCTATGCGTTTGTGCATAACGTACTTATAAAGACACAAACGAGAAGGGTAAAAAAACAACAACCCTGCGCTGCTATTCTTATGATCAGTTGTTTTAAAAGGTAAAAATCTGCTATATCAGCAGAAGTGCATAACTTGTGGTTCTGGGTTCTCAAATATGAGACTTTGTTGTTTTTCTCTTATATCATTGGATATAAATTGATATTATATGACTTTTTCAAGCAAATGTGAGGACTTACTGCTTTTTTTGTCTTGTATCACAGTAAATAAAATATCTTCAGGTTTCAGACTGTTGGCCCGACAAAACGACATTTGAAGACGACACCTTTGACTCTGGAAGATTGTGATAAGCACTAAACGACTGATTAATTGAGAAGGTGAACGGCAGATTAATTGATGATGAAAACAGTTGCAATCCTGTTTAAAACAACTTTCATCACTGGTTACTCGTTAAATTCATATTTTAATGTAAAACATTCACCAGTTCCATCTTGTCAGTGAAGATTTGCTCTGTTATGTTGTGATTGAAATTAATTGATATCTTTTGACTGTCAAACAAAACATGCAACATGAAGATGCCAAATTGTGATGCACATTTTTGTAAGGCTAAAACTTTATTTATATAATATTATTTTCTTGATTAATTAATTGACTAATGGAAAATGGTGACTGGTTATGTATTTAAATTGCTTGTTTTATCCAACAAACAGTCCAAAAGTCAAAGATGTTCAGTTGACTATCACATATGATGAAGAAAAGCATCAAATCCAGATATGTGACAAGCTAGAAGCACCAGATATTTGGCAGTTTTGCTAGAAAATATGACAATAAATTTATCATGAGAATAGTTGCAGATTAATTCTATCTGTCTGTCTATTCTGTCTATCAACTAATCGACTCAACTCTATCCCCTCTCTTTTTCGTCTAGTCTTGTTTTTTTTTTTTTCTTACAGCGTTGCTCCGCCACATGTTGTCATTCTGGATAAATTGATATACCGCTAACTGTTGTGCATCAAAGAAGAATTGAATAGTGGAGTACACTTGAGTAGTGATGGAAACAAGAATGTTTACATTTCCTCACCCTCTTTCTCTGCACCCCCCACCCCCCATTCAGGACCGAAGCTAGTGCGAAGCGACAGAGTGTGTAAAGGGAGCGTTTGAATGGACGACAGAAACCAGGAAGAAAAGAACTCATTAGCTTAGTTACCAAGAGCCTCTTAAAAGCCTTGGCTCTCCTCCTTTCCTGCGCTCCCCCTTTCTCTCTCCCTCTTTCCTTTTCCCTTTTGCTTTTCCCCCCTTTCTCCAAATTACTCCTTTTCTCCCTTTATCTAAAACACGCATATCTCCTCCACCTCTTTTCCTTACACACCGCCTCTCTTGTCGGGTTGTTTAGTAAAGGCACAGAGCAGCAGGCAAGGACTCTCTCCCTCTGCTTTATTTCTTTTACATCCTCCAGGCTTACCCATTATTTGTGAGAGTACACACACGCTTGTGTGTGCGTTTGTCTGTCTTTTGGTGTGTGTGTGTGTGTGTGTGTCTTCTTTGTGTGTTTTACGTAACAGAGGAAGTAAGAGTAATTAGAAACAGGGTCTGTCTGTGGCACAATGGAAAGTAAAGAGAAAAAGGGCGAGACAGACAGTAGCTGGGATGTATCAAATTTTAAAAGCTGAAATTTTGATACAATATGGCTTTTATAAGTGTGTGAGGTCTATTTTTAGTATCAATAATGAAATCGCAGCCTGGTGAATGGTTGAATTTTACTATAAATGGTAAAGTTTAAGAGTGTTTATAGACATTTTAAAATGCTGTCTGTAAAATATGTTCACCACAGCCTCTCACAAGTGTCGTATCACATTCATCACTATTACAATGCAAGTCAAACATCTCTTGACCTCATTCAAGTTGATGGAAAAACACACCCAATACGCATTTAATTAATCAATGCTTAAAATGAAATGCTTAAGATCTATGTATATGACAAACTCGCTTGGATGGAAATGGATGGCCTCCCATGCACTGATGCATTTATTGAATTACTAATCTGATTGTGTCAACTGATTTCATTTGCATTTTTTGCTGCTACAAATGGAGGTGCAAAACACACCAGGAGGCTTTTCACAGTTTTATTTTTTAAAGTATAACTCCACCCTCAGACTCTGCTAGAACCCTCTCTCCCAGCAAATTTGAAAAACTGTGGGAAAAAGTGAGGGAACAGCGACTGTAGGGGGCGTGGCCTCGTGGCTGCATACACATCAAATGTATTTTTACACATAGTTAATACCATAAGGACGAGTATTTTTTTTTTTTTCTTTTTCAAATTAGTATCAAACTCCCCCGATGATTACCAAAATAGTTTTCTCATCTGTTGCCCAGTGGCAATGAGAATGCGTCTTTGACCATCAGATGACAGAAACAAGCTGTCGTATAAACAAATTCAGCTGGGAAAGGTTGGCCAGGTCAGAGAAACAGACCTCAAACTGGACGTTTTTTGGAGAGAGTGAGCTGCAAACCTGGAATTACAAGTGCTGAAATGTCTTTGAGCAAGGCACTGAAGTTGTTATTTTCTAGGGTTTTTTTCTGTCTAATCTTTTGCAATTTTATCTCCTAATTATACAAGTTGCGACCTTGTGAAAACATCACATCTTTTCCTAACCGTTAGATGACATAGTTTACCTTGTATAGATTAAAACTAGTGACGCAGGGCCAAAACAAATCATTGATTAGGTGCTACAAAATATCAGAAGTCATAGGCTTTAATGGGAGAATCGACTAGCACTCCCCCAGTTTGCTGTAAATTAAGTGAAATGGGCTACAAAGGGAAAATACTTTCATCATTACAGTGTTAGAGGGCACCATTGTGTGCGTGTTTGTCTCCACATAATGTGTTTTGTGGGTTGGGGGAATGACAAACCATCACAAATCACCATTGCCTGCCTTCTCTTCTCATTGTGTGTTTAAGTGTGTGTGTGTGTGTATATGTGTTTGTGTTTGTGTGTGTGTGCGTGTCTTCCCGGGCTCTGGCCCAGCACAGAAGCAGACCTCTGTTGGAAATGTAATTCACATGAGGCCGGAGGAGCTCTAATGCTATTACCACACACACACACACACAGAGACACAAATCAACACACACACGCACAGCTGTGCTGCCGCCCACAGTCTCTATGTGTACATCTTTTCCTCTGAGTCCTTTTCTCTCCCTTGTTTCCTCTCATGCCTCCTTTCTATCTGTCTGTCCTTGTGGTTTACACAGACGAGTGATGCAAAATTAAAGGTGATCAATTCATTATGTCTTTAGGGTGTCTCTGTGCCTGCTAACAGTCTAAACTGTTTGTGTGTGTGTCAGCAGTGTATTCAGTGAGGACAGCAGTTTATGAAACTACTGAAGCCCTGTATGAAAAAGACGACTTTCAGAAAGAAAGAAATGGACAGGTTTGGGTCTCTTTTGAAGTGTTTGTAATTTTGTAGATTGACCTCAAGATGAGCATATAATGCACGAAAGATATACAGAAAGCAGTATGTACTTCTCTGTAACTAAATGGGACAGATGCTTTCAACGATGCAGTATCGTAGTAGTTCATGTTTTCTTGTCTGTTTGTAATATCATGTACAATAGCATGTCTGTCTGTGTGTATTGATGTCTCCGCAGTACTATCACAGAAGTGTTATGATAAAAATCAAACAGGGACAGGAAGAACAGTATAGATGTTTGAGAGTCTCAGGAAATCAGGATGTACAGTATGTGTCCCTGTCACAGTAACACGAGGAAAGCCTGCAGTCAGTGCCTGAGAGAGAAGAGGTGGGACCATTTTTCACACGAGGCTCCAGCAGTGCGAACGCCCACGCTGACTTTCTCAGAGTCAGAGAGAGAGAGGGAGTGAGAGAGGCAGGAAAAAGTGGTAATGCCTAATTTCCTCACTGTCTCAGAAAGAGAGAGGAAAGTGATTGAACCTACTGAGGGAATCAAAAAAAATAAAAGGCCCTTGAAAGCGATATCATGTGAATGCTATCAGAGTCGAGCAGCAGGAGTTTTTTAAGGTACAAACGTTGCGCTTTTGAATTTTCTGGAAATGTATATGCGATACACCAAAGACACTAGCAGACAGAAAATTGTCCTTTTCTGTGTGCTAGAAAAGTTCTTTTATGGCTGATCCAATTAATGAAATATCGGACTAATCAAGGTATTCCTGTAAATATCAAATTTTGCCATGAAACAGTCCTATTCATTTGTGTCATTGCCTGCATGTGTGTATTTATATGCGTATATTCACATTTTTGCCTGTCTGTTTTATTATCATGTAAAGCACCTTGAACCACTTCTGTATGAAATGTTGCTATACAAATAAAATTTGAATTTAAACTGTAACTTACAATGGTCTAAGACAACCAGAGGTATTAATTGGATCACTGCTTTGGTAGAAAAACAGCCAAGTAAAATCTGTACTGATTAACAAACACTTATGTGTCATTGTGAATCGGCTCATCGGCCATCCCTAATGTTTTAACCCTCAGTTTAATAAACTTTACCTGTATCACCTCTGAAAAACATGCCTGCTAGCTGAGCTTCGGCCTGCTGTCAAACAAGAGACATTGTAATTGTCCTCTTCCCATTAACTGAATGTGTCTTCATCAGTGTCAGCTACTATTAGATTTGGCCACACTTAACTTCCTGCACTGTCACGCAAAGAGGAACAGGAGTATGTGTGTGAGTAGGCAGCTGTGGTATTGGTAGTGATGGGAATGTTGAAGGATGGGTTGTGTGCGTGTGTGTCAAGAGTTTAACCACTGTGAGCGCTTTTGAGTAAATAAATATATATGATAAAAAAGCTTAATTGAAATTGATCAAATGAATAGTTTTCTGTGTGTAGAGATGCCACAGATTTAAGTTTTATTTCCAAAAATGTTATTGCTGCTCTCTGAAACCCTGTAGCTTTCTTTGTATTTCTAGTGTTGTGATAGTCGGATAACGACAGACTTCTGTCTGATTTGTATCACAGGTTGACCCTGCCCTACTGTCATTTATCGCTTTTCTACTTACAAACAAATCACGTATAATCTATGTAGGTGAGAGAGAAGGAAAGGAAGATCATTTATAACTATCGACTAAATAAAAAAATGTTCTCTTGTGTTTATTCCAGCGGTTGCGGCGGTTATCAACTAAATACCGGACGGAGAAGATCTACCCCACCAACGTAGGAGAGAGGGAAGAGAATGTCAAGAAGAACAGATATAAAGATATACTGCCATGTAAGTCCCGGCACACCAACAAATGCACAGATGAACGTTCCTTCCTCACAGCAGACATTTTGACCTATCAAACACGGGTGTATCTAATAAAACACATAATGGGCGCATTGCATTTAGATGTGCATGTTTGCTCACTTGTATGGTGTACTTGAAAACTTAAATTTCATTAAGCCATTATTAAATATTAGCTACACTTTTTTTTTTGTTGTTGTTGTGAAAATGGGAGAACGGCATACATATAAATACTGATCTGAAGGGAAAGACAGGCATGTAATGTCCATTTTTATGCTGACGATTGCCCACTTTATGTCATAGGTTCCACATTAAACCAGGCTCTTACTGGATTTGCAATTTACATTTGAGGCTAGAGCTCTCGTTCATTTCAAACTTCAGACAAAATAATACACTCAGTTGCCAGTTTATTAGGTATACCTATCTAAAACTAACGAGGTCTAATGATTCAGTTGTTTTAAAGAGGTGTCTGTTCAATTTTATGTTCATTTCAGAGGCTGTAGTTTGTGCTGCTGTTGAGTTGTATTGCATTATAGTGACAAGTATTACATTATATATACATTATAACCTTCATGGAGGTAGGTTTTATTGCAGGGCTATTGTATTACACTGCATTAGTTTTAGCCAGGTGTACCTAAAAAAACTGACGATGGGTGTTCATATTGGTCACTAGAACTCACACTACTAGTTGCCTTTCTTACTGCTTGACCGATGGAGCATGCAACAGAACTGCTACTATCTTGTTTATCTTCTGTCATCTATCTTGCCAACAATGGACCAAAGTGATCCCCCACCAACAAACTTTATTAATAACTACAACACTTTAATTGTTCTGTATGCACTCTCTATGCAAATGCAATGCCTGACAATATAATCTGTATAAAGCTTGTGTCCTGCGTGACAGCAGCATTAAAACATGTATTTATGTCCTCAGCTTTAAAGATATGTCACTTTGTCAAATACCAGCATAAAAACAGAGTAAAGGGGAGGATGTTGGGTAGAAACAGACATACATTTATAACAAAAACAGATATCTAGTATGTTGTAATCAGTCATGTAATGGTCTCTGTCTCACATACACACACTATACACTCTCACTATACTTATTGACCTCAGGGGAAGCTTCCATGACCCAAAATCTTCTTACTTATTTTTTATACCTTTATCCTCTTTTTCTCCTCTGTCCCTCCATCCATCCATTTATTCATTCATTGAGGCTTTTAGTGAATGAGCTGCTGATAAAGCAAAGGAAGAATCTGTTCATCCGTAACAGATGTGCACGTACACACACACACACATATATATGTGTGTGTGTGTGTGTGTGTGTGTGTGTGTGTGTGTGTATATATATATGTGTGTATGTATGTGTATATATATGTGTGTATGTATGTGTATATATGTGTGTGTATGTATGTGTG